>JABFOX010000783.1:0-14961 GCA_022817665.1 Axea sp. ZL-2020
AGTAGGTAGGAAGACCAAACCGGTCGACCCTTTTTTCTCGGATAAATTCTAAGGCAAATTAAAATTGGATATCGATTTCAATTAATTGCTGGATCAACCATCAATCCAGTAATTCAATTCGCAAACAGAAATACCTGAATGTAAGCATAAATGTTAACCTGAACCATTAAATCACATTTTTCACCATAAATTATAATCCTTCGAATTTAATCTTGAATAAATAAAGCTGCTGTAGAACTTTGCTGAAGGAAAAATGTGCTTAATGCACTCCCTTGGTCCAAAGAAGTTAATTATGAAATTTAAGTTTGGTCTGAGGCGCAGCGGATCAATGTGAATATTTCAAACGGTTCTGTTAATTATGCGCTAGTTGTTAAATAGATCACTCATTTTTCTTAATATTGTAGAATTGATACTCATACCAATTACGAATAAATTATTAATGGTCCGCTTGTCAATTAGCTGTATTTAATTCTTCGTGAATTTTCAAACAATTATGACAAATACGTTTAAATATATGATATTCCAGGCAGCAAATTATGTCTTAAGCGAATTTGTTATACATTTTCATTATAAGTACCATTAAAGGTAATTTTGAATTGCAAAATAATAAACGAAAGAAACAAATAACAGGTGTGCTTTTTTACCTTTTACAACAGCATTAATCGATAGATAATAGAGGTCTGGATTAATTTATTTATCACGTGGGAAATGTAATCTTTAAAAGTTTGAGAAATATTCGCATAATGAAATTACATCGCAGATTAGTATTAAAATTTTATGTTACTTGATACACGTGTAGAGTATACATAAATGTGTAAAGTAACAAAAAATGTATAAGTACAATAATATAATATCGATGTTTTATAGGATTTAATAATATATACATAATGCTTAACTTTTATTGCATTATATATTATAATAACAAAGACAGGAATAAAATATGATTACAATTCATGAAATTCAATCGGGACTAGTTTCATTTATTATAAGGTCTTTATTTGAGGAATTTATTAAAAATTTGTAATTTTTTAATATTATCTTTTGCCTTGAATACTCTTAAAAGTATTATTTAGTGATAATATATTATAAAGATTTGATGAAAAATGTATAATTATAAATTGTTCGATATTTATTGAAAGTTTTAATAATGTATTTTTAATGTTATTGTACATCAGTGTAAAAAGCCAAACCTAATATGAACAAGTTTATTAAACAATTAATTCAACATATGATAAAAATAATTCAGTAATTTATTATTGAATTATACAATTTTCTTTAAAAGTGCTAAAAAGTCAAAATTCACTCAAAAATAATATTTTTTTATTTAACAGATAAGCAGTTTTTATTGAAAACCAAAAAAATTAAGCCAGTACGAGAACAGAGTCCATTGGATCCAGTAAAGGAGCAGGCTCAGTTTCCTGAATCATCACGGATGACCACTCGATCAATGCCGGGTACAGAAACGTCATCGGCCAGTGTTATCAGCCGTTCAAACGGCAATAATGTACATGTAAGCCACCGGAAGTCGAAAAGGAAAAGCTTGACTACTAACACTAACAATGAGAATAGCTGGAAAGATAAAGTGATCAATCGATTTTTAAAGATGAGTAAAAACGAGATTTGTAATATGATTAATAATTCGAGTTTGCGAAAGTTTGACCTTCCAATGCGTCATCTAATGAGAGAGAAAAGATCAACTAAGTCTTTAGAAATGAGAAATATTGAAGAGGACAAGGTCAAGGAACATGATGGTATTTCTGAGGAATTCATGTCGCAGTTGAGTGCTATGTTGGACCCTAGTGCTGTCGTTGATATTGGAAACCTGCCAACTGCTTTTATTTATCATCTCAATGAGTTTATGCAACTTGGAATGGAAGATTTGCCGCCTTTGGAAACTAATGGTGAACCGGAAGTAGAAATTGAAAAGGTAGCAGAGGAACCGTTGAAGCAGCGTACTAAAAGTAGCCGTAAATTGGCAAAATTGGAGGCTAAAAAAGAACAGGAAAGGAAGAGAGAAAAGGAACTCATAAGAGAAGAAGTAGAGGCGGCGCGACAGAAGGTGATGATTGTAGAGAGGCAAATCGCGGAGATTGAGAGGTTAAAGGAACTCGAAAAAACCACTCAGGCTCAACTAAACAATAGTCAGAGAGTTACTACGGTACCCACTGCAGCGCAGAGAAAGGAACATCCACGCAATGTTGCATATTTTAAAAGTGAAGATAACGTGGATACTGGAAGATATCAAAACATTAATAACTATATAGGTAGGTAACAGCAATGGTCTGATTTGACATATCATGATTATATTAAATGTTTTCAAATTGACATTTATGAAAATGTGGGTTTTGTTTGTCATAAGTAATTGATTTACGTTAATTCTGTTTGAAAGATTGTAGAAGAACAAAATTTTAAATTAGACTACGTAGATTTTTAAACGAAGTAAAATGTATTCATAAGACTATGTGATGTATAAATATCACGCCAACGTTTTGTACAACTTTCTTTAATGCTTGATCCAAAATAATTGTTTACGTAAAATAAATTAATATTTCATTTTAATTTTGATAATAATACACAATGTATTTTGTTAATTAAACATTTTTTTATACATTTATAATGCACCCAATTATAAATACGTGATGTATATTTTATACATAAAATTAGATATATTATTAGTACTGACTATTAGTGACTAACCTTAATTGTCTAAAATTTGGCAATTAAATTTGTTTTTATGTTTATTATAAAAAATATTTTTACTATTATAATTTTGTTTTAATTCATGTCATTTTATTTCAAATTAGTTAAATATACAGAATACTAAAAAATATATCTTCATGTTCAGTTTCATCATCATTTCATGTCTACAATTTCTCCTACGTTATGATTTTTATTGAAATCTAACAATATTTTGTTTATGTGTGATATAATGTTCATGTTGGTGTAATTAATAGTGAAAACATCACCATAATAATGTGAATACTGCGGAAAAATCTTTTATTAAAGTGAGTTATTTATTGTCTTTTATTTAAACAAAAATCAGTTTTAGAAAAAACTACAGATATAAATTGACATAAAAATGATATTTTTATTAGTCTTCCATATATTCAAAAAATGATTCATAAAATAATAATAATAATAATGATAATGATAATGATAATAATGATAATGATAATAATAATAATAATAATAATAATAATAATAATAATAATAATAATGTCCAACTGTGTATAAAATGATGACTGTAACCTATTTTATATCGGACAAACAGCATAATATCTGTAATCTCTGAAATCACAACTATCATTATGACAAATTTAATTAAAGAAGGATCTATCAATGAAGATTGTAATGATAAGATGCTTAGTTATATTTATCATGTCTTGTTTATGTAACTGCAATTGTATGACTGCGTGTATATATATACAAATAAAAAAAATATATACAAATATATATGTATATATATATAAATAAAATAAATTAGAATTAAATCTAGTTGTATATATTACATAATGATTTAAAAATACATATTATTTGTTGATGTAAAAATGTACAAAATTATTTTTATCAAGCTAATAGAATGTTGTACACAATGACCAAATTGTTGGCCAATACTTACATAAGACTATCTTTTATTTCATTTAAAACTTTACGTGGTTAAAATACGAAAAAATGTCTTATAATGCACTACATCACATAATTCATATTTTGGTTATATAATTATTATCAAAGATTAACAATTCGTTCTCTTTTCTTTATCTGTAGAATAATCTGTTTTTACGTAGAAAATACTTTTATTTTAAAGTGATTTAATGTTTCGAGTTTTTTAATGGAATATTAAAACAGAAAGTAGAACCATTTACGTGTGACACGTTTGCTACTTTGTATTTATTGAATTTGGCGTAAATCTTTTTATCGAGTGCATTAACTTTTTTAAAAGTTAAATAAAGATAGGTGTAGCACGCATATGTGTTCGCAAATAGTTTTACGTAATTTCATAACTATACCACAAAAAAATCAATTTCATTATTTTTGTTTTTTGATTATTTACATTAGTATATTATATATTTTATGAAATATAAGAGCTATTGAACACTCATTTTATTAAATAAATATTTTTTTACACTATTTTTTTCACAACCAAAATTGTATAATCATTATTGTGCACAGCAAACTAAATATAAAATAAAAATTCAATAAATGTTTACACGAGTAAGTACAAGCACTTTTATAATAGTATTAATTTTTATTTTTTAATGAAAAAGATCTTTACGAACAAGAAAATTTGTTTGTAAAATAATATTTATGTATATTATTGTTTACTCATGTCATTTCAAATAATCAATTTTGGCATTTTAAATATTCAATAAAATTAAATAAAAATGAAATTAAATTATGCTTGTAACAATTTTTGCACTTTTCTTATTTCAGTTTTTAAACGTTGTTTATATGTGCTTATTTTTTATTTTATAATTTCGTTGTGAAATGTAAATAAACGCTGCGTATAAATATTATTTTCAAATAAAAGTTGTTCGATTCTTAAAGACCTTTTTCATTCAGTAATATACATCAAATTCTAATTAGAACAAATAATTAATATTTATTCTTTTATTTAAAGATTATATCATGCGATTCATAGGCAGAAATGTCAACAGTTTAAGGCAGTGTAAGCAATTTTAATTTTTAAGGGCGTAGTACCGATATTTATAAATTTGTTGCATATATTAATTTTTGTTAAGAGTTATAATTTATTTCAATTTAATAGAAAATAAATTATAAATTTATCCGTTAATGATCAAATGTTACATTTCTATTTAAAGACATTATTTACATTTAAAAACTTGATATTTTTGTTATTGTTGTGTATTTTGAACAGTTAGAAGAAATTATTGAAAACAATTTAAAAATAAAGTACATATTTTTGTTGTTTTTGTAAGTTTGACTGCGGACTACTTTATCGTTCACATGCAATTAGCTTATGCTTATGAAAATAAAATACATAAATGAATGTAAACAATAATTTAAAATAACAAAACTATGTGGTATTGTGCATATATTGTAGTGAAAAATTCGCGTTTAAACTATTACAGTATATATATATTTCAAAGATTTAACTAAAATCATTAAAGGTAATATTATTGAAATTTTTATATTCAGTGCACAATTGAAAATATGTTTAAGTTATTACATTAAACTAAATACGTAGTTATAATTTGTAATAAAAATTAATTAATGTAACTTCTTCGTTCAAAATAAAGATACTACTCCTTTAAAATTATTAGTTGGTTTGAATGTAGAAATCCGTAATCAATTTAACTCGCACTAGTTTGTTTGTTTGTTTTACAGAGTGTATTTGTTAATTTATACGTATTTCAAACGTTTAATATAACTAAACATAGTTCATACTTAGTAGTATAAAAAATATTGCATTGGATTAAATTATTGTAATTGTATTGTTTTTTATTGCATAATAGTCTGTCTACATTTTTAATTTATTTCTTCTGAAAATTCAATAAGTTGTTTCTTTAACCATTGAAAAAGTTACTTTAATGTATATTTTTGTCTGTGCATAATATTTTTTTTAAATAATTTTGAATAATTTCATTTTTCCATTACAAAATATTTATCTGTTGTAATGAAAATCTAAGTTAATAATTTAAAATGACAATTTTAAATTTAATAATTATACATATAATATATAATTATTATATAGTATTATATAAGATATATAATATTAGTTATTATATATTATATGTAATATAATTATATATAATAATATAATTATATAGTTAAAATTAAATTTCAATATGCGTTTAATTTATTATAATATACTATTTAATATACTTATAATCAATAAATTTGTCAAATTTACTAATAATTAAAGTAACGTGCAATATTAAAAAGATAAAATTAAAACAAATGATAAAACACATGTTATATGAAATGTTACATTATAATTTTTTTTATTTTATAAAAATCACACAAAAAACGCCAAAGAATCATTTTACTTGAAATACTATACAAAATGTTGTTCATTTTATTGTTTTAGGCGAACCTAGCAGTAGTAACATACAAACTTCTGAAAACCAAGTTCCAGAAAAAATGGTTGCTCATGCAATCGATGACATTTTCTCTGCAGGTCTCTTGAAAAACAGATCCCAGCCAAAACCAGTTTCTCCCGCTCGGCCAATTGCCAGTCGATTGGCAACGTATTCCACAGTCAAAGATCCGATAATGGAGACCTTTGAAAAAACAGCTGTCGATTTGGACGATATTTTTTCTGCTGGAATTGCCAAAGCATTGTCAAAAAATCTTACATCTGATACTCGACAAAGAACTTACAAGACTCACACCTCTCGCAAACAGCAAGATGACGCGCACGTGGAGTGGCCTCGAGTAAGGAAAGAACGCGAAGATGTGGATAATTATCGGAATTTAACTAAAGAAGAATGGGAGGCGCGTTTTCAACCATTCCGAGATGGTTCAGTCTCAGCCATTTCGGATTGTTCCGAAAAAGTTCGATCAAGTGCAAAACAGAGTCCACCTGCAACAGTAAATCGAAGTTCTTCAGTCAGTGAAGAATCTGAAAGCGGGGATTCCGATAGCGGCGACAATGACGGTGACACGAGTACCACGAGCGAAAGCAGTGAGAAAAGTGTTACGACCAAAGATGTAACCAAATTATTGAAGGTTATTAAGGAGAGAGAAAAGATAGCAAAGAAAAGATCGTTGAATGAAACCATTCGTGATGAGGTTGCAGCAGAGATAGCAAGAAAGTGGAAGGAACAAGAAAAACATAAAAAATCAAAGAGGAAAAGTAAAAAGAAGGATAGAAAAGGGAAGAAGAAAAAAGTACGTAAAAGGCACAAAAGAAGAAACAGGAGTAGTTCGGAAAATGAAGATGAAGAGAACGATGAAGAGGATGAAAAAGTGGAAAACGAGCATGTAGAAGAGACGAGAATTTTAACGGAAGACGAAATTAAAAAAGAGATCAAAGAAGAACCTGAGGACGTGTTTTTGCCGATAAAAAACAATCTAGGTAATGTTGAAGCGTCTGTTACATTGATGCAAAAGACTGAGAAACCAATGCTAAACCCTTTAAAAACGAAAGCGCAATTGAAGTTGATGCCTGAGAACTCAAACAGGTTACTGGCGATTAACCCGGAAAAACCGGAAGTTGTTAACAGACTGGCATTCGAGTGTCAAAATCCAACGAATTTAGAAATAAAATCGACGGGCAGACCAGTGCTAACAAAAGCTCAGCTTAAAACTATTGAACCTGTCAATAAAGACGATTTATTGACAGTTAGGAAGTCGCCTGTCAAAGAAATAATGCAACCGATAATTAAGTCAAATATCAAACTAGAGATACCACTCAAAATAAGTTCTAATGATGTTTTGAGTACTTCTAAAATTAGCCCGATTAAGTTAGCGCCGACAATCCCGTTGAAGATTAATTCAACACCGTCATTTAATGAAAGTGGTAAACGAAAATTAGATGTGAATGAATACAAAGCAAGATTGCAACAGCGTAAAGAAATGGAGCAAAATCGGGTGTTGGAGCATAATACGAAAGTAAATCAGATGATAGAGAACCCATCTTCGTTGACCCAAAATTTACTAAATATTCCATTAATAAAACGTACCGAACCAAAGACATCAGAAATTAGAAATTCAGAGAAACCTATTGTTGTTAGCGATGAAAGACTTCTCAAAATGAAACTCGGTGCTAACAGAATAGAACCTGTTGTTTATCTTAGCAGACTGAGTTTAGAAAATATTAAACCTGCTAATTCTGATAATTCAAGAGATGACACTCAAATTTCAAATATTACAGTGTTGCCATCATGTGAAGATCAAATCAAAAATACTGCGCATGTTAATAGTATGACAAAAGAAATAAAAATACATATTAAATCGAATTTGGAAAGATTAGACAATACAGAGCATTTTTTCAACAAAATTATAAAATCGGATATAGAAGTTAAAAAACTTGAGATACCAAAGATTAACAATGTTGAAAAAGTTGTAGAAGAATCTAATGATTTAAAATTCAGTCATATTAAATCTGAAGGCGGAAAAGAAATGAAATTAAGAGGTAGCATAACACGAAAAAGGAAAGATGACAAAGTAAGGAAAGATGCAGGATTACTGACATTGATTCTTCCCGAAGAAGAAAGAACTCTTTCTCAAACCATTGAAAGTAAAGAAGAAGAATCAAAAGTGATCATGAATGAAAATACAAATGAAAATAAGCCAGTCAAACTTGCTCGTGATCCTAGAATTAGATTTAGAGAACAAATGATGAAGCAAAATACGTTAGAACAATCCAGAATGATAAAAGATAAAGCGCCGGAATTAAAAAAAGTCGAAAGAGAGCATGCTTTAGAAATGAAAAAAATGGTTTTTGAGGAGTTAAAAAAAACAGGAGAAAAAAATTCTTCTGAAAAGAAGATTGAGAAGGAAAATGTGTTGGAATTAAAAAAAATAGAAAAGGAAAACGTCTTACAGAAGAAAAGTGTTGAGAAAGAGATTATTTTGCAATCGAAGACAATTGCAAAGCAAAAAATAGCAGAGCTAAAAAACATTGAAAAGGAATCCGAAATGAAACAAAAGAAAATGGAGAAAACAAAATTTTTTGAGAAAATTGAAGTTCCAAAAAAAGTTTACAAAGGAAATACTTTGGAATCAAAGAAAATTCCAGAAATTAAAAAAACTGAAAAAGAAAGTGTGCCAGAATCGAAGAAAATAATAAAAGAAGACTTGTTCGAAAACAAGAAAGTAAAGGAGATTGAACAATTGCCAGAAAAAAGATTAGAACTTTTGGAACTGAAATTGCCCAAAGAAAATGAAAATGTTAAACACGTTTCCGCAGAAGAACCAAAGAAGACGGAACTTCAAGAATCGGTTCGACGTAAGTTAGTTCGTAGAAAAATTGAAGTAAGTAATGATTCAAATGAAATTCCTTTGAAAAGGAGGAACGTAGTTTCTGTAACTCCAGCACAAGTTGTTGAAAACGATAAAGATGACAATAATGTTCCTGAAAAGAACACAAGTCTTGAAGCCAATAATGTTCCTAATGATAGCAATAAAATACAGGATGCATTAGAGAAATCGACTGTATTATCTTTAATAGACGAAAACAAACAATCATCGAAAGTAAAACAGTTGTCAGAAGTGAAGCAAAAGATAGATGAAAAACAATTAATAGAAAAAAGAAAAGAAGAAACTAAAATTAAAGAACAAGCGAATTGTGAATCAGAATTGGGAAAATTGGAAGCAGAAACGGAAAAATTAGAAAAAGTAGATGAAGTTAATAAAAAAGAAATCTATATTCAAGAAACATTACCTGACAATGTAACAAATATATTCGTTGATGAAGAGAAAGTCGATAATCGAAGTGCTTCAACGAGTGACGCATTACCCGATACCGTTCCTAATGAAAGCATGACTTATGGCGAAATGGATACACCGCTGTTTAATGAAATCGCACGAATATCCACTACGGCACCGGTCAGCGAATGCGAGTTACTATTATTACAAAATGACGTGCCGTATGAAGAACAGATGGATCTTGAAGAAGGATGTAAGGATTTAGAAATGGATAATCTGAGTCATCTCGTTCTGGGTGAAGTACTCAACGATGACTTGCGTCGTGACACAAGCGAAATCGTTTACAACGATACTATCAACTGCAATTCTTTGCGATTATCGTCGCCTAAGAATGATCTTAAAGATGATGAAGAATTAGAAGCATCATCGCCACGAAGTTCAGGCAGTCCTTTCAAAGGTTTTTCTACAGAAAGTATGGGTCTGCAATATCTACAAAAACCACTTTTTAATCTGGAATTAGGTGAAATAGATAATACATATGCTGAAGGTTTAGATACATCGGAACCCATGACCGAACCAATTAATGATTTGGTAAAGGACATCACCATAGAGAATGATATTTTGCCATTACATACAGTTTGCAATGATTCTATAAATACGATTCCTAACATAGAAACCACGCCTTTATTAGAATGTTCCGACAGTCATTTTGATGAAGAAAATATAGTGAATGATAGAGATATGAGAGATTTGTTTGATCCTTCGAAAGAACAAACTGTTCCGAAGAATCTTTTAGAAGATGAAGATCCACAGGGAAGTATTGTAGAAGAAAAAGAGATTTTACCTGATCAAAACGAAATTAAAATTGTGATTCAACAAACTCCTCCAAATGGCACCATTGTAGAAGAAAATGTTAATTATGAAGTAAATGAAGATTTGGAAGTTGAATCCAAAAATATTGAAGATCTAACAAATTTTAATGAACAGCAAGAAGATATTAATGGCACAATAATAAAAGAAGAATTAGAACATGTTGAAGAAGTCCTTGTTTTCGAAAATGCTCAAGAGGAAACAGAAATTAAAACATCAAATAAAGAAAATTTAGTGTTTGCAGAAGAATACAGTCAACATAAGGATAAAATCGAAGTAGAACTAAAAATACCACTGTCTGATTTGAAGAACGATAATGAGCAAATTGATTTCAATTATTTTGAAAATCTAGAAGAAAAACATGTTTTAGAAGAATCTCATCACACAGTGAGACCCGAAGAGTATGAGAAGGATGAAAATGATATCGAAGTCAGTGAAATCAATGAAATTAGAAACCAAGAAACAGCGTTTATTGAAATCTCTGACATTTCAAAAGAAATCGATAGGGTTAATGAATGTGTTAAATCTCCACTTATTAAAGAAGCGCATGATTCTGACGAAGACAATTTAGAAAATAAGTGTAACGAAAATACTATTAAAAATATTATACAACAAGCTCCTTATGTTTTACTAGAGAAATCTAAAGATATAGACAATCTGGCTAATACAAATAGACCCAAGAGCGATAATCAAAAACATTCAAGTTATAGTAAAGATTCGAAGCTTCATAAAATTAAAAAGAAACACAAGAAAAAAAAAGATAAAAAACGGTATTCTGAAAGTGAAATCCAGACGGTATTAAAAGAAGGTCTTGTGGAGAAAGTAGATAAGGTCAATACGCGGGAATCTGTGATGGCAAGAATGATTGAAATAGACTTAGAAATACACAAACTAGTAACTGAGAAATTTGCGTTGTACCAGTTGCTACAAGGGGGTACTTTAATGAGTGAAAGTGATCTAACAAATAGTAAGGGGGAAACTTCAATGATTAAAGAGTCCAATGTTGTTTCGGAAGACATGGCACCAATGGCAACACCTACAATGGATCCCTTGATTTTGAATCCAGAACAAGTTAATCCAAACAGACGAACTCCTTCAAAGTCACCTAGAAGTTCTTCACATTCTTGTAGAGATCGAAAGTCAACGTCTACATCTAGTATTGACGAAATTGGATTAAATAGTCATAAATACTCTCACAAATCTAATCGAAAACACGATGATAAGCGTGAAAAAGAAAAGTCGAAGAGTAGTAGAGACCATTCCAGGTCAAAAGAACGAAAGGAAAGCAAAGAAAAATCAAAAATTAGAGAAAGCAGCGTTGCCTCCGAAAATGTCACAAAATCTATTCAAAAGATATTTGTTATTCCTCGAAGCGAAGTCGATAAAATTAACTCCGAAAATACTTCAAAAATTACACTGCCGGAAATCAAAAAAGATCACAACAGTGAAACCAAAGAAAAGTTGAAGAAGCCACCATTAAAAAATTTAAGAGATCTTCTTCCAGACGCGAAGAAAAAGAAGAAGGATCACAAAGGATCTGCGAAGGATAGTGGTAAAGAAGATGGTGAAATTACAACCGAGGAAGAACAAAAGAAAAGGTCGTCTTTAAAAACGTCAAAGTTGCAAGAAAAAATAAAAAAGAAACGAATAATTATCTATTCTGATGAAAGTTCTTTGGATGTCGATATTTCCATTAAAAATGAGCAAAGAAAACTTACGGGGTTAAGTTTACTCGAGGAAAAGTTTCGACAGGAATCCTTGCAGCAAAAAGAAAAAGAACAACACGTAAAGAAGAGAAAATTTGACAGCGAAGATGATGATAACGAAAAAGCTTTAGCAGATCAACCTCTTAACTTATTGATAAAGAAAAAACACCTTTCCATCTCTTCGAAGAAAAAGAAAATAAAGAAATCTCCACCGGTTGTGAACGAGCTTGTAGAGAAGCATATAGAAGATGCTATAAACGCTGTTGTCGAAAACGTTAAGAAAGAAGCCATAATGCAAATCCAGCAAGACAACGTGGAAAATTGCCATGAAGAAAAGATTGAGGAGTATGACGATAAAACTGTCGAGATGGAATTAGAAAATCCAATAGATGATAAAGCGGATGAAGATTCGATACACATAAACTGCAACGTTATCAGACTTAGCGAAACTCCGGAAGATTTGGAAAACGAGACTTTTGTTATAGAAAAATGTGTAGAAGATGAATCTTTGCTCCATGACGAAAAGCAAAACAGTAATCTATCTGATACTTTTTTAAGCGCCGACTCGCGAGGTTCTGGAGATAATGCAGTGGACTTCATTTTGGATCCCCTTAAACTTATTCCTGACAAAAGCATGAGTTCGAATCCCAAGCTAGATGATAAACCATCTCCGAATGAAGAGAAGTTAGAACTCTTCGCACAGAAAATACTGAATAACATTGAAAGTACAAATCAAGAAGCAACCCCTCATCCAACTCCCTTACATGAAGAGAAGAAACCTGAAGACGATTATGACAAAGAAATAGCCCATTATGAAGAACAGGCTGAACAGAATGCAATGCTAAAATGTTTGAGACCGCACACAGCAACACCCTCTAGTGGATTGAAGTCTAGTACACCTCTTTCCCAAAAGGACGTTAAATTCGAAAAACTGAATACGCCGCTTTTCATGAAGGAAGTACAACAAAAATCTCGAAGCGCAAGTGAGGCGCCATCTGTAGCAGAATCTACCGATTCATCTATCTCAGCGATAATTCGAGATGAAAATTCAAATTCTTCTATGAGCTCACAGGTGAGTCAAACAAAAAATCGAGGCAGACACAGTTTTCTTCTATACAGGAGCAACAAATTTGTAGATGAATGTTCAGAAAACGAACATCAAACGAGTCGGACGTTGACGTACGACGATCACTGTAGAAACATTAAAAAAAAGACAATGAGTTTGGAGGAAATGATGAATTGTAAAGTCCGAATCATTGATAGCAAATATACATTGCTGGCGCCAAATGCGAGTGCATATATATTCGAAAAAGCGGGAATCACGACAATTAACTTGCCATCGAAAAAACAAAAAATCATTAAGTCAAGGCCCAGTTCAGCGACAGAAAAACTAGATAGTACAACTTCAACGATGAGTGAAAATGATGTTGAAACCGCAGATAGAACGTCTCCTGTTAGGGTATCAACACCAGTTCCATCTGGAAGTGTTCAACCCAGAAGATCGACTCGGATCAGACAGTACTCGGTTCATAGGGGTCCGATTTTAGATATCAAGGTAAAGAACGGAAGGTGAAAGTGAATTGCGTAATAAAAACAACTGTATATATTGTTTATGCAGGCTCAAAGCCTATGTGTTTTGCGATAGAAATTTTATTGTATTAAATGTAGAAAGCAGACAAAGTATATTGGAGAATGAAGATGTTACGTCGAAATCAAAATACTGTATATTATGTTTTTTTCTTTTTTATATAAAGTTTTATAGTAGGGGCTAATTTTTAAATAGTTACTTTTATGAAATGTGGTAATTTTTTTAAAAATAAAGCAAACCATATTTTATACAGTATATTTTTTAAAAACACTTATTTATATTTTATAAATTAATATTGATTTTTAAATATTACATTTTTCCTTTAAATTGTTATATGAGGTTTAGTTTATACAATATAGAACTAAAATTTGTTAATTTTAATAATATTGCAAGCCAAGTTTTACATATTTTATATAATATTTAAAATATTAAAATATTACAAGACAATTTAACAGTTATTAATTATGATTAATAAATTATTACAATTGTAATTTTTATTATAGAACTTTTTTTTATAAATATTTCATTATTAATTTAAAAATTAAATTGAAGAAAAAAAGAAAGAAAATAACAAACTAAAACCGTAAAAGTGTCAATCTATACAAAACTCAACCATAAATCTTTTCTTATTTACAATTATCGTAAAACTGAATGGTTGTTTTTTATTTTATTACTTTCGTTTTGCTCATGTGAAAAAAAATTTGTTTTTCTTTAAATTATTTGCTTTTTCATTTCACATTTCATTGTTAAGCGAATTCACAACTACCATTGTAGGACATCGAGCACAAATTATGAGCAATAAAAGTTACATGGAATTCGTAGCTTTTAGCCTTGCACTCATTACATTATCCCTCCCTCCACATCCTCACATAATCCCACCGATGTTTGCCACATATTTTCGGGTGATGGTGGATTAACTCAATCAAATGAGGATCGACTTCTTGCACGGAGAATAGACATCTGCATGTGATCAAATTTCTTTTAACTGCATGGCTCTTATCTGAATTCTGCGGGTATTTTTTCATTTCTTTGCAAAGATCTAATTTACACTAAGTACAGTTGTCACTGAGTTAAGTAAATGAGTAACGACTTTTCTCCGAAGAAAGAAAATATAAGAAATGATTCTCTATGAAGGCAACGTTGTATCTTTTAGGTCTTTGACGATTCGTTTCTAGCAGCGAGCGAGGATGGCACAGTTTACAGGTACGGTCTGATGTCCGATCAGGTGTTAAATGTTTACAAAGGTCACACAAGCGCCGTCACGTGTTTGTGTATACAAAAGACTGACCTCCACGGAAACAAACGGGAATGGATTTACTCTGGATCACTCGATGGCACGTTACGTTGTTACGATATAAAGGGATATCATTTTTTTTTTCTTTCCTATTCACTCTAAACATGTATTTAATCTTCTTACAATTTGCATTTAATTCATTTGTGCTATTCGTTTGTTCTCCTCGGCGT
>JABFOX010000784.1:0-14950 GCA_022817665.1 Axea sp. ZL-2020
TTTTTTTTTTTTTTTTTCTTTTAAAAATAAAAGTTTAAATAAAAATTAAGCACGTGTCAAATAAATTAGTATAGAAGTAAATGAAAAAAAATGTAATAATGAATTAGAGTGCCAAATTGGTTGAGTGTGATTTCTAAAAAAAAACTATTGATGGTGTAGTGAGAGAAAGTTTTTTTAAATAATCAAATGTATATAGCAAAACTTGTGGATTTTAAGATATTTTTACCGAATATTAGCAATATAGAACTATCTGTAAATTAAAAAAAGCAATGCAATGGAATGGAATATTTTTTCACCTATATACAATGCTTTCGAATGAAAACAATGGAAAACAATGATATTTTTATTTTATTTTATTCGTTTTTCCACATTGATGGTAAAATGATATATTTTTTATCTAAAAAATTTCTGCACAATTTTGTTTAATTGATCACATGTATATTTTGTATAAAATACTAAGTTATTATAAAATTGAGTGAATATTTGAATTAAATTACAAAGTTTGTAAATAAAAATTATTCGATTTTAATGAGTATTCATAATGCAATAAAGATATAATATTTGTATTAAATATGTTTCAAATATATGTTCTGTGCTAGAGTTATTTATTCAACATTTCTGTGTAGTGTATTATGCGAACAAAATGATTTTTCATATATATAAACTTACAATAAAATAAAAAAAAATTACAACAATTTATGTTACAGTTGAATGAGAAATAACAATAAATTGCAAAATGTACATTTATATTCATGATAAATAATAGTATATTCAGTTTAAATCTTTTCTTCAATTTTATCAATGACAGTTTTATATTTATGTAACAGACATATTAGGTTATTTAAAATCAAACAACGAAGCACATATTTTGTTTAGGAAGAAATAGTATGTCAGTAAACAATAAGTTTTTCGTAAGTTGCAAATACGGTGAAAAAAGTCTTAAAAACTTAGCTTGCATAAAGAAAAAATCAGAATTGATATGAAAAATGATTATATCATACAGCAATCATTAAAATATTAAGCATGAAAGTTTGCTGTATCATTTAGTTAATTTCCTTAGTAATTTTAATACATTTTTTACGTTTAAGCAACGTACTGATATCATGCTTTAACTAGATAAATAAAGTATTTATTCAGTGCAATTATTTTTGTGTGTCATTCTTTATAAATGATATTGTTGTAATAGAATTTAGAAAGTATAGTTTTGAAGAAAGATTAGTCATTTTATTTATTCTACATTTGATCGGTATTTATTTTCCGTGTATTATAGGCAATAAAGAAATTCTTAAATGTAGAAAAAACTAGAACAATTAAATAATTATTACAAATTATTTAGATAGACAGTAATGGAAGAAAAAAATATAAAACTGAGAAAAATGTTACACAATTTGTTCAGTTTTATTGGTTTTTCAACGAATTTCGAAAAATGAAGCTCAATAAATGAATAATTTTCACTTTACTGAATGATATTTTTTAATTCAATTAAATTTTATTTATATATTGCTGTTTAATATTTATTGTTGACTTGTTTCCTCCTTGTATAATTTTTTATATGAATTTCAATTCGCGAGGCATTTTTATGCTTCAAGTGTAATGACATGATTATTTAAGGATCAAATTTTTGCAATTATGCTACTACAGCAATGTATTTATCTGAATTTGAAATAAAACATGTTATTGCTTTTAGTTTTAATTTGCTATACATTTATACAATAGTATTTATAAATTATTAACGTTTTATGTCATGGGTATATAAACGTAAATTATACAACTTAATTATGTCGACTAATTAAGATATACATCCTTGAATTGTTAATGTGTAAACAATTCTGGAGCATTTCAAGAAAACTTTGACTAATTTTGGCCGGAAATGTTATGAATGTAAATGTAGATCGTAGAAATAATTCTTTGCAAAAAATTCGACAAAATCCGTAAAAAATTGTCAAAACTCTGTGACAGATTCACTTACAACAGTTTGGAAATGTCTCGTTTTAATTTCACTAGTGGAAGTTTGCAAATTTGTTCAAAAATTCATAAACATCCTTATGTACATTTTCACTAAATACGATTTCAGTGTATATATTTGGATATTTCCACCATCGAGATTGAAGAGAAATTCTGTTAAATTGTCGAGATCGAAACTATTGAATAATTTTGTCAGCCTTTTTTGCATAAAATTATTTTTAAAAGTGTAATTAGGATAGGAATAGTATTTATTTTATATGTAAGTTAAATATAATTTTAGCAGTATTCTTAAGTATATTTTATGATTCATGTATTAAATATACCGTAGCATTCGTTTTGATCTTTTATTTTTGTGTATCTATTGCCAACTAAATGTGTTACATTCACGAAATGTTATGTAATTTCCAGTGATAAAGTTTTCAAAGAATATAACTTTTTAAGGAAAGTAGAGATTTTTCCATTCATCAATTTATATCGAGTGCGTTATGCATTGTCATTGGGTTGAATTTCATCGAAGTAAATCAGAGTTTTTTCCAGTGTTAATACTGCAAGATTCATGGTAATTAAAAAAAACATTGATATTCACATATTGATCATCTAATGTTATTATTACCAATTAATTTAATTTCGGTCAATGTTAATTTAACTGAGTACAGTTTAGTATGATCATTAAGATCATTCTAAAGTAACTAAACGTTGCAAAAGTTTTGAACAAAATGTAAAAAAAATCTTAATCCGAAGAAAGAATGTTGACTACGATTACAATTTAACAATACATCTTTCAAATATAATAATAAATATTTCAGTCATGCAATTTAATGCTTTTTCATGCGTGTATTTTTTATATACTTGATATTTCTTATAAAATGCAATCAAATTAATTTATTTTTTTGAATCGTACGCGAACATGAATGGATTACTGAAAAATAATAATCCACTACTAAGAATATTAATTAGTTCCACGTTTAACAGTGAATAATAATTTATGGAAATTTTGTTTTTCTAAAGCAATATTATGATAGTTATTAATTTTATATTACAATAAAAGATCAATGCAAAAATAAAGAGGTAATAAAATAACGGCATAAATAATTGTAATGAAATATTTTAATAAGCAAGTAATATACTCGAGATGAAATGACGGTTTTTCAGTAATGAGAAAATTTATATAACAAGTCCTGAAATTGTGTAATTAAACATTATTGAATGTCATTATTTTTGTAAATATTTAACAGTGTGTTAAACTCATTTTAAATTTGATGATGATATTGCTGTACTACGTTTAATTGATTTAAACTACGCTCAGTTTGATCAGATATGTTTATACTTGATTGGTTTATAAATTATATTTCTGATCATTTGAAATTATGACGAAATGCGGGCAGAATTCATATATGATTATATTTACTGAAATGTTTCTTGTAAGTTAAAATTGTATTACTTATACAAAAAATTATATTCATGAGAATATAGAGTTCGATTTCTCATGACAAGAAGCAGTTATAAAAAGAAAAACATGATTACAATGGCTTTGCAACAGATAGTCATCGATTATAAGGTATAGCAATTGAAAAAAGATTGTTTATCTAAACGAATATTTAAATTACATATCAAACTTTCCAATTAAAATGTCCGCATAAAGTTTGTGTTGCCATTTTCAATTGAAACCGATACAATATAGTCATATTTTTCTTTAGTTTCAAAAGACAAATGATCACCAGGAAGTGTAAACTCATTCATCTATGGTCTACATACCATGGTACGTTCGATCAGTCCTAAATTGTTGAATCGTGCTTTTACGTACGAATCTTGATACTGAATCATTAAGCGTCTACTTATTGTGTTACGTCAGACTGATTTTGGATTCAGGGTACTCGTTTTCGCGAACCTAGAGTTCGTAAACATCACGGCCGTTGGGTCGCGCGATCGCAGGACGGCAGGAGGACGGGCTGGCGTACGAGTGTATGATGTGGACTCTGAGCCTGACGTCGCCGGAAGAACGGCTTGCCTCGCCGCGAGGTCTTCTAGCAAAGCTGACCGTGGTCTTGCAACAGCAGTAGTGGAAGAGCTTGACATAGGCGTTGCGGAAGTGCCGATCGACCACGCAGTAGAGCATGCTGTTGAAACAAGATTTGGAGAGAGCGAACCAGGCCAAGTTGATGAAAACCTTGGCGCTGACTGGCTGGACTGAGCTCACGCAGATCGCGACTCCAAACGGCGACCAGAAAACTACAAACATAAAAAAGCTATACATGTTTGTTTTGGTGAGCTCGTAGTCCCACGAAAAGGCCACTGGCGGCTTGTACGTGCGGAAGGCTCGACGCACGCGAGATATTAGTCGTATGTATATGAAGATGGTCAATAAACTTGGAAGGCCCACTAGAATACACGCGCCGATAACTTGCTCCATGACAACTCGGCTGAATCGTCGTGCACAAAAATCAGGACCCAGGTCGAAGGATGATTGCAGCACTACTGCAAGGACGGCTATTAGCCATACCAGTATTATTATGCTGGTTACGCGTCCTGGTGTTAAAGTATACCTGCAACAGAAGTCGATGGTTATTTCGTGATAATGATGAGCCATTTCGTGCAATCTATTAATTATGACTAAATGGTTCTCGAAATATCATCTGCTCGGTGTCTGTATGAATTAGGCAAGTAGGATGGGTAATTTGACTAGACGTACCGAGGACGGGGATTTTGCGGTTTGTAGAAATTGTCTGTTGGAGAGAGATGGTCGCGTTGATTGTTGTGTAATTTTGGAGGTAGTTGAAAGGTATGACAATGGGGTCAAAGTTGTTTGAGGTTTATTTAGGTTTATTGATGCGATTACACGTGAAATTCTTGTGCGCGTTGTAATTTTAATTCAAAGGCTTGTAATAAGGTGTGGTGTATAAAAAATTACTCTGCGACGCTTCAATCGGTTTGTTAAGTTTCAGTGATGCGGAATACGTATTTTGGTGTTTCTAGTAAAATTATTAATCGTGAAAGAGCTGTTCTGATCCTACAATAGCTGATGTATATATTTCGTTCGAAAACCATTGTTTTATGGAGTGCTTTCGTTGTTTTCTTTATTGCGCCTAAAAATTTACATTTTATATTACAGTACGATAGAATGGTATTATTTCTTTTTATCTTTATTCTTTAAAAGTAATATTATTATTATTATAAACTTGTCTATACAGTTCATGTAGTTTATTACGGACATCAAGTTTGATTAATTATTAAATTTATTTTACAAATGACCAAAAATATAAAGAAAACATATTTTTAATAAATGAAAAACATATGTTTGCAAGTGTTCATTATTTAAAGACTGATGTTTAAAAATTCGTCAATATACAAACAAAGACACATTTGAATGATAGATTATAAGCATTTTAAAATACGATCAAAAGCGTACACCGTGAAAATGAGAAATTAATTTCAATTCAACAAAAATCAATCAATTTTGCCTCGTAAGTGAAAACCAATAGACTTTTAAAGAAACGTTATTTACATTTCATGAAATTTATTGATCATCGATTAACTCTGTTTTATTATTTCAATGTAGTGGAATTACTTTTACAAGTTAGTAATATGTATCTGAACGCTGTCAACCAATGTGCAGAGCACGAATTAAATCACATTGATTTACAAGTCTATTGGATTTCGTTTACTACGAATATATAATCTCCTGGTGTGTTAATAAAATAGAGTTTAACAAATTAGAGCAGAATGCAGTAAAGTAAAAATAAAATTTTGCCGCGTTATCTTATTTGTACCGAAAAACTTATTTTGTACAAATTACTGTACTGCATTTTAAACATAATGCTTTTATTATTCCAATCAATTTTGTGAAAATGAAATGTTTCGTGTATTGAAATACGAGTGTGTTTTTGAACGTTTATATTGAACTATGAAACTTTAACGTTACAAAAACACGAACTGTTAGGATATTGTAAAAATTCAATACGCTTGATTGATGTTTGCGATGAGACCACAAACTAGCTGATTTGCACTTTGACAGGGTGCTATGACGAGTAACAAGTGATGAAAAAAAGGATCAACACACACTCACATATTTTATTGTGAACTATTTATTCTTTATTAAATCAGGTCTTTGATTAATATCTACATTTTTTATCGTGTATCAAGATTTTAAGGAAACAATACGTGAATTTGAGCATAGACATGTTTTCTTTTCCTAATGGACGGTGTTGTTATTTCAAAATATAACTAGAATTATTGTATCATTACACAAGAACAATGATGAGAATTTGCTAATGTTCTGTTTCCGCAAGAGTACTTTTTTGTCTTCCTTTCAAATATCCAAGAAATAAATAAAATATCAAACATCAAAAAGGACAAACAATTTTAAACGAAGCGTTTAAACTGTGCTTCGTCCACTGTTTCTAAATTGTATTCAGCATTTCTAATAAAACTTGTATCTTTTTATTAGTCCACTTTGATCAATGATCTGTTTCCGTAGTTCAAATAAATCTATCGGTTTTGTTTCACAGTCCTTGCTTTTCAGGTAACCCCAGAACAAAAAGTCAAGCGGCGTTAAAACGGTAGAACGTGCAAGTCAGTCTATTTCTTCTGCTCGACCAATACATATATTGGGAAATTCATTGTACAACAAATCTTGTACATTTCTAACGTAATGGGGTCTAGTACCATCCTGCTGAAACTACAAGCCATTAAAGTTGTTTCTAGTTTTCTCTGCAATGGTTTGAATTACTTGATTCCTCAACATATCTTTATTCTTTTATGTATTCAAGTTTCCATTGTTAATAATTGAATCACTTATATCGTTATTTAACAACTCTGCCCAAATATCACATTTTACTTCAAATTGTTGCTTTGTTCGTGGGACAACAGATTTTGAAATGGCATTGCCTTCAACGCACCGTATGAAGGTGTATGATACTAAACATTATGTAGCAAAATTTGATCAATGGTGATATTAATAAAAAAAATTGATGCATGGTACAGAGTGCAAAACATTAATATATGTATGCTCATGTGCATTTAGTACATGTAAATGTTTGTTTCTTATTGTTCAAGAGAAATGTTTAAATTTTTTATTATGAAAAAAGACGTGGTTGGCAATTCTTATATTATTATTTATGTTGAAAATAAATGTCTCACACTTAATATTGTTGTAAAAGAACAGTAACCATACTCTGTGATTCTGAAATTTGGACATAATTCGTTAGTTAGAAAACTTATGCTAGTAATATTGTATGGAAATTTAAAACTAAAGTGCATACATAGAATCAGCGTATGTAATTTTGTTAATTATTTCGTGATTAAATATATTACTGATGTATTACATTACTGATGAAATAACACATAGTTATGAAACGTAAAATGCATTGATGAGATAGAAAAATGCTATTCACAAGTGTTATTCATATCAACAAGCAAGCTCCTTGTAAGAAATAAAACTTATTTTTAATCGCTTTTAATTAATTTTGCATGCTGTTTTTAAAAATATTTTAAACGCAAGCTAAGGTACTGATTCAGCATCTGTTAAAATATTATATGTAATAATGTTAATATAAATATTATATATTTACATTGATTAATTATTTGTATTAAATGTTAAAAGAATGTCTGTTGAACGTGTAATTTTTGTATAATATCTGAATTTAAGTTAATGTCTAATATAATATTGAATTGAACAATTTTTTTGTATTCAAATGGGTAAAATAGTTTTTAATTTTTTGATTCATAAATTTGACTTAAATATAACAGAAATGAATAGTGTTTATGGGTTCTGTTGATCTACGAGTTAATAAATAAGACAAAGCTCTCTAATCTAATTCTCTCTTCGATGAAGGGAGATAGGAAAAAGTGATTTTATCATTTTAAATAGGA
Source organism: Axea sp. ZL-2020 (assembly GCA_022817665.1). Taxonomy (NCBI): domain Eukaryota; kingdom Metazoa; phylum Arthropoda; class Insecta; order Hymenoptera; family Scelionidae; genus Axea; species Axea sp. ZL-2020. The sequence goes on from JABFOX010000784.1 coordinate 7,834, forward strand.
ACATCCTGTTTTTATTGTAATTAAATTCTATCCGAAACATTTTTTTACCACGCAATATAAGTTATTTTTTATTTCTTGAAATGGGAATTGTTATTTTATCAATATTTTTTATCTTCTATAATAAATAATAATTTCGTTTATTATTGAAATATTAGTTCCACTTAGTTTTTTGGAATATTTTATCATGTCTATACAGAACATGACAGAAAAAATTATGAATATTAATAGATATCAGTATTGATAGATTATGAGTTTAAATACAACCATGAAGAATTTTTCTTTTGTTTCATACTTTTAGAAGTTCTTTCGGATTTTTGGATGCCAATTTATTTTTTTTTTCTTTTTAATTGATAAAAATTTTTTGTTTTTTATTTTTTTTTAATAATATTACAATTTGATATATATTTTTTTAATTAGCGTTTCGAACTCGAAAGTTCATTTTCTCGTCCACACAAGAACGCTACTCTTCCCGGTTTCGCGCTAATTCCGTCCACGGTGTGTTTTCGATTTCCCTAAGATCGATTCGAATGTTGTCCTTCCATCTACGTCTCGGTCTACCTAAGGGTCTTGTACTACTTAGAATACCTGCAAATACTCTGAAAGCCGTTCTTTCTTATCCCATTCGTGCTACGTGTCCCGCCCATTGAAGTCTACGCGATTTTATTATACTTATTATGCTCGGTGAGTTGTACAGTTCGTGTATTTCTTCGTTATGTAATAATGAACATCATAAAAATGGTAAATTTAAAATTAATATTAGTTTAATTTTAATTGTAATATTTTAAGTTAATATTTACAACAGAGAAAAAAATTACTTTGCACTTAGTAATTAAATTTATTTTGCTATGTTTTCAGCAATTTTATTAATTAATTTTGAATGAGTAAAATATGGAGCACAACTTTATTTGATATAAAATCTGTGCAAATAAATAATATTATTCATTTTGCAACTGTGCACTAATAATTTCCTAGAGAAATCTATATTTCAATTCGGACGTTGCAACTGACAACTTAATACGTGTATTCAATTCTAACTGGTCGGCTGAAGGTTTTCATAAAAATGTTCAAGATCGTATTTGAATTATTTTCATACGACCTGTGGATGCAAGACGATGCATATTCTACATTAAACGAATGTCTCCCAATTTTGAAACAAAGGAAAGCACTAGTTTACTGCCAAATAATTTCCGAATTCCGACATCGAAAACCGTAAGATATATAAGCCGTATATCATATTTTGTACTTTATGTTGTTAGTGTACCTTTTCTGCCACAGAAAATGCACGCGTTCATTTTTGAAATACTGTTATTTTCGCTTACATTAATATGCATTTTCCTTTCTTTTATTTTTCATTATTTTTCTATAGTATAACCAACAGTTCTCAAAAACACCAAACAAAATTGTCGATTACATACAGCACAGATTCTTGTGCAATGAAATAATATCAATCCTGTATCAAATATAAATACAAAAATTACTTTCAATTTTTACATTTGTATCATATTTTGTACAAAAAATTTTGCGGTAAAATATAATATTTTACATACGACCATTGAAAAGAAAGTCACAAATGATTGAATTTTTCGATATTTCGAAATTTTGTTTTTTTTTTTTTATTTTTTTGTTTTGGATGTGCATAGTTAACACGTTATAAATTGAACAAAACTGGGTTAAAGCTGTGTAAATTTGTTAAAAAATGTCGTTATTAGTATCTGGCAATTTTTAATAATTTGTAATAGTTCTATTAGTATCTATTAGACTTTCTTCAACGGAATAACTTTTGAATCTTTCTCAGTTCACGTAACCGAAAAGATACGGAAAGCTGAGTAACTCCAAGTTGTATTGCAAACCCTTGTCGAGTCTAAGCGAAGTTTTCACTCAAAAACTGCTCAAGTTCGTTTTCTATTTTTGCTTGGTCGAGATGTTCAAGATTCGAAAGATCAAAGTTTTCAATTCAGAACCACCCATAATACTTTTTACAAGTTTCATGCGTTAAGATATTTTTACGCAAAACAGAACAAATCATTTCTATATATTTTTAATATTCTTTTTACATTTATGCCAAAAGTAATGCATTATTTCATACACTGATATCTATAGACTACATTACCTTTATTACAATTCTGATATTGCACAACTCAATGCATTCAGTTTATGCAACATCCAAATTTTTTAAGTCTTTAAGTTATAAATTTGAAATAACATGCTAAAAAATTGTATCATCACTAAATAAATGATAAACGATTATAATTTAAAACTATATTTAGAACTATTTTTAAATGGCAAAACTGTAACGAAATAATCGGATATGAAAACATATGGTGAAATATAAACCTCATTATTTATTTATTTATTCAGTGTTATGCGTGATTATATTTCAAATATATATTCAATTTTATATTTTATGTTTAACGTGTTACGTTCCTTAATTATAACGTTTATAATGATTTATAGAATTTATGTCATTTTTTTCCACGTCATAAGAAGTCATATATAATTAGAGTGTCGTTTAATTATTCACAATATTTAATTATTATAAAATTTCATTTCATAACGCTAATTAGTCACTACAGATTTTATGAAAATTTTCCATGAAACCAATGTATTATGAATTGTAATTACATTTTTCATAATAATATTGAGTGTTTATACACATGTTTACTGCAATTTTATATTTATTATTGCAATAGAAATTTATATTTAATCATGATATAACTTTTCACATCGTTACAGAAAGTAAACTGAAATATTATTATATAAAATATATAAAACGGTATTGAAATTTATTAATTATAAAATGTTACTATTATTTACGTGACTCATGAAAATAAAAAAGTGTGATTAGTACTACGTGGGACAATATATTCCAATGCAATGAGATATTTCAGTTGTATTAAAGTAACTTTAGTGAAAATAAAGTTTTAATAAGACAATATTAATTATAAATAAATTGACGATTTATAAATCTATGATAGAAAATTTCAAAATTATGTAAATAATAATTTTAAACACATTAGAATCAAAAGGCTTCAATGAAAACGTTAAACAAAACATTTAACTGAATGATTTTGTTATTCTAAAAATTAAGTTAGTCAATTTATTAAATATATTGTACTTATAAATCTATTAATCAAAATATAATTTAATTTTGCTTAATAATCTTTCTGTTCCCTTGTGTATTAAAATATTAAATTAAACATTGCCAAGATCCTTTAATTAATAGTTTCTTCGAAGTATTTTTTTTCTATATATTATTTAAGTGAAAGTAAAAGTTGAATAAGGAATTGTGCGTGTATACAAAGTACACTGACCATTTTAAAAAGCATTTTCAAAGTCACTTTTGTGGAAACGGTGATTGCTCTGATCCAAACAGAACTAAAATTAAGCAAACACCCCGAAGGAAATAGAAAATTACTATGTCTGCATCGATATTCTTTTGTATTATTAAAAGTAAATTTAATAATAAAATATTTTTGTAGTTTTGATTATGTTCATAATATAAATATAGGTAATTCAACAAAGAAATAGAATATTCAACTTCAAGTCAAAAATGTCAAAAACGTTATAAATTATATCGATAAAACACATTTTATAACTTTAGTAAAAAAAACTTATACAAATTATATAAAATTCACATTACTGATTTCGTGAAACATCTACCATTGATACAGCGGGAAAATATACATAGGATTATACCTAATTGAAAACAGTTATAATGTGAACAATTTTTTCTTCATAACAGTAGTTTGACCAAGTTGCAAACATTCAGACGAACAAATTAGCAATCACATTTCAAAATTAGACGCAATAAATGTTGTACATCATAAAATTTAGTTTTCATTTTGATTAATATTTAAAGTTAATATTGAACGATATCCTTTAATTTTATTCATATACGGACAGTGAATTCGGAAAATCAACAAATTTAATATAGCAAAAAAAAGTGTAATATAATGTGTTAGATTTTCAATGTTATTAAAATCTTTTTAGAAATAATTTGAAAAAAAAATGTCATTTTAATTTTAGTTCATGTAGAAATACAATATCCAGATTTAAATATTTGTGCGTTTTAGTTATAACGTAATTTCAATTTGCAGAATGCAACCAGAATATAATGCACACATTATATTTTTACTAATTTTATTCATTTTTGAACTATTACACATTTTTTTCGTAAGCATATAATACACAAAGGAAACAAATTATAATTGTTTTTTATGAAAGGGCTGTACTATTTTTCCTTCAGCGTTTACGAACTACAAGGTTAAAAGAAAACACGATAAAAATTATTCAAAAGCACTTATATTAATATTTAATAAAATTACTTCACAGAATTATTTCTTTCTATTGATTATATTTTACGATTACAATTTTATATTTTTTGATGTTTTAAACCGAAATTACTATCGTTTTGTATAATTTTCATTTATGTAATTTTTATTCATTAAAATATGGTTAAATTAATTTTATGATATTTTTTGATTACTTAATATATGTTTTTCAAATATATTAATTCAAACTTACATGTTAAATTAAAGCAAGTTTCATTTAATGATAATTGAATGTGAAACCATGACAATGCTGTTTTTTTACTTTTTTATGCTAAAAGTATTAAGTTCAGTTTTATTTACATTATACGTTCGTATCATGTAGTGTTTGTACTAGGACGAATAAATTATTTTTATAAATTCCTACAATTAAATGTGTTATTTATTAACCGTAAAGAAAGAAACATTTAACATTATTTACGAAATGCTTATTCAATTTCTCCAAAGGAAAATATTCATTATTGTTTTCCACTTTGCATTAGCGTTCGCCGCCAATTTTCCTACTTCTTTTTGTTTGAAATTTACGTAAGAACATATTTCGTCACTAATGAAACTCGCTTTAATAAATAAAATTGTACGATAAAGAAGATAGATGTCTTGACAGATAAGCGCGTTATTCGATGTCATAAAACAGCTCATTTCGGTGAAATATGGGGAAAAGTGAGCGCTTACGGGACGCAACGCAAATAAAATGACGAATGAAAATGAGCTATGTAGTCGATTAAAAGATCAAGCTGACTCTGAATTTGCCAGCCAACTCTATTAAACTCTTTCCCAGCACCAGTTCGCGCCGAAAAGAGATATAGGAGGGCAAAGAAGTAGCGTATTAAATTGACAGAATATTAAAATGTGTTATGCTCTGCTTTCCGTCGACTTTCTTGCGCGACCTTTGACTCGCTTCAGGAAACGAAAGATGAAGCTTTTTGAATTATTCGCAGAGGGCAAATAACGCGAATGTCACTCGCGCAGTCATGAGGCGCCGAATTGCACTGATTATAATTGCGTTATAAAAACGACTGCAACGCAATGGGAATTATTTTGCTGTATTTGCTTTGAGCGATGCTTTCATGCGTCTTTTGTACAGGATGATGAAGATCAGCAACAGTTTTCGGCAGAGCAAACGTTTACAAATGTTTGTCATTTAAGTGATACATGAAATTGGTATCTTTTAAATAAACGAGGACAGAATTCTGTTTAATATTGCATGAGAAATAATAGAAAGTTTGAATCTCTTCATGTAAAAGCTGGCTCGAAACTAAATTCATTTGAAAGCTGCACTCGTGCAGTTCTGTAATCATTTACAACTGCATTGCTAAAATAATTTTTTTTAACTGTGGTATTATTTTTCATGCAAATGATATCCGTTATTTTTTATTCCACTGAAATAAAGGTGTGAATCTTTACCACCCAGATTATGTATAAAGAGATGTGCGATATTTATTTTTATAAGAAGATAAACAAATAAGGTAATTTAGTTTTAGCTGAAATGTATTGCACAGCGGAAGAAAATTCTGTTATTTGTCTTCTGTGATATACTTTCAGTTATACGTGAAAATAATTAAATACAATTACATTTTTTCAAATAAATTTTGATTAATTATATCTATAAATATTTTATCAGTTTTTATTATGAATTGTACATTTTTAAGAAATACACAGTTTTCAGTTCTTAAAAAAATTACTGGAGTATTTAACATTTTTATAAAGTATTATTTAGCTTACACAACTGCATATTTTTGATATATTTAAAAAGTTACCATTTGTTTTACATACGGGTAATTTTTAATAAATCTTTTAGTATGTTAATTTTATGAATTATTTCAAATTAGAATATAATTTTGAATTATTGTTCAGAGAAACCATTTCAAATGAATTTTAATGAATTTACGACACTCAAAATACATATAAATATATCACGAATATATATATAGTAATATACATTGATATTACGCATGAACTTGACATAAAGTTTATTCGTAAATGAATTTTAAGATACTCTATATTATAATTTAGCGTAAAAGTTTTAATTTTACTTGCTTTTATAATGCATTAGAATAGCCAAGCTCTGCATTAACTATCACATTAATGTTTTGTTTTTAGCAATGTGATAATTTAATAGAATAAGTAAATACAAAATTAAGTACAGACATTAATATATATATTAATATTAACGCAAGGCATTATATATTTTATTTTAAATAAAATTATGCTATTGCATTAGAGATTAATTCATTCCATTGTTTCACATTAATTGTAATATATTATTATCACGATGTGTTTTATTGTTTGCTATTATTAAGAAAGAGAAGTTTATTATTTTAGCTCACCAAACTCAATACTTCTTAAGAATTTCGTCCGTATTTTACTTATATGATTTATTTCTGTGTCGATTTATTTCAGGTAATTTTATATCTAGATTTAATTTAACGTATCCTTATTAAATTATTCGTTTTGGTTAAATAGTTTATTTTTATGCATTTAACAAATGAGTATTTCGTGTTAATTTCCCGTGCGTGCAATGAAAATATATAAATTAAGTGAAGATATGTAACACGTAAATAATTAAACATTTTTGAAAAAATAGAATAAATTATTCATGCATTGTTTGCATAATTTAATAATTAATTTTATCATCATTGGTGAAATGAAAGCACAATAACCGTTCTTATTATAAAATTAAAAATTATTCATTTAAAAGTGCAGGAAAAAATGCGAAATTTATTAATTGCAAAGAAATACAAATATAAATGAGTTATTTCGGTGAAATTACATAGTCGGAAACTCGTGAA
>JABFOX010000785.1:0-14937 GCA_022817665.1 Axea sp. ZL-2020
TCTATTTCTGTTCGAAATTAACGTTGATTTCGATGTAAAATGCGTTTTTAACACGTTTTTACGTGCAATTTGATATACCAAATGCATTTAAAGTCGAAACTAATACGAATTCTGAAATCACATTTTTGGGTCAAAAACGACTTTTTAGGCCTTGAATAGTCGATTTTGCTTGTTTTTTAGAACTTCTATTTCTGTTCGAAATTAACGTTGATTTCGATGTAAAATGCGTTTTTAACACGTTTTTACGTGCAATTTGATATACCAAATGCATTTAAAGTCGAAACTAATACGAATTCTGAAATCACATTTTTGGGTCAAAAACGACTTTTTAGGCCTTGAAAAGTCGATTTTGCTTGTTTTTTAGAACTTCTATTTCTGTTCGAAATTAACGTTGATTTCGATGTAAAATGCGTTTTTAACACGTTTTTACGTGCAATTTGATATACCAAATGCATTTAAAGTCGAAACTAATACGAATTCTGAAATCAAATTTTTGGGTCAAAAAAGACTTTTTATGCCTTTTATTTACGATTTTGTTTTTTTCTTCATGTATACGTTTTCTGCCAGAATTGTATAAAAAAAAGTTAGTACAGCAGTATTTCAAAGAGTAAAAATCTAATAAAGGATTTTAAATAAAGTAATAAGACGACCAATTAAAATAATATGTAAATATTTAAAATATCATTCAACAGAGTTATTTAACAGATTATTGAAACAGTTTTAATTTTATAAAAGGATGCATACTTTTAAATCAACAGTTTTCACCAAGTGTTTATAAAATCTATCTATTTAATAAAATGTGTATATTTAAACAATTATATAAGATAATAAGTATATTTATAGTTATATTTGCGTTAAAAGAACTAAAAAGTTGTATATAAAATAAAAAGGTTAATAATTTTACTTAAATTGAACTGTATAAGTATCTAAATTTGTAGTCAAAATAAAATAATTGTTTTCTTGTAAAACTTATGTTGCTTTTACTTTAGAATGTGTTATTGCAGTTAATGGAGGAATGTAATGCTGTTTAAATGTTCCGTATAATTACTTTGGTAAATTTATTCTTCTAATAAAATTTGTAATAATGTTTTTTCACATAGAAGAATTAATTTTTTCTGTGACAGGTCGAATCTCTACTTTCAGCTTTATTTGTAGATTGTTTGCGGATTGCTGGCTTAAATCCAAGATTTCACAAATCTTTTAAAAAGAAGTTACATATTGTTCAATTATATGATTTTAGAAGCTAATTATAATTGCCGTTTCATAAAATGAGGTGGTTACAAAATTTCTACAACAATAAATTATTCTTATTTTATGTGTAACGTGATGAGTTGACAAAACCGTAAATCATATTGAAAAACACGACGAGCATTTTTAATAGATTCGTTGTCACAGTAATGTTAATGTTTGCCAAAAAATAAAGATTTGAGACAAATAATAGAAATATTCAAAAATATTTAATCTTTTTTATTAATAAATAAAATTAAATTAATTAAAAGTCAATTAAAACTAAATAAGGTTTTTTAAACAGTTCTATTTTTATGTTTTAATTACATTGCAATATGACCTTATTCAAAATATTACGCTTCCAGCTATTATTATTGGTTAAATTATTGTATGATATTAAAACAGCTACTAAGAAATTTCAAAATTATTAATAAAATGATATTGTTAATTATTTGCTCTACGTTTACAAATATTATGCTATAAAATTTATGTATTGAATAATATTTTATACCACAATTCAAGTATTTCTAGTCTATTTAAAAGAGGTGAATCAAATAAAAAAACTCAGTTACTGTATTATAGTTACATACCTGTAAATAGTTAGTCTTACATATGAATAAAAAAAATAATGTAAATAATTAATTGTTGCAGAGTTTGATTTTTTCATTTTTATGTATAATCCATGTATGATTTATAAATAATTCGTATGGCAGTTTACATTTATTTATACATGTACACGTATTTTGCAAATTTATATAACTAAACTGAGATTATTAATTCTGAGAAACTAGCTTCTTACTTAGTTTCTTTAAACAAGCGTAAATGTTGAAATACAATTTAAAATGTTAAATTGTAAAATACAATTGTGACTGAAAATAGTACATAAAATAAGAATTTAAAATACATTTTTAAATAAATTTAAACTAAATGTAAAAATTAATCTATAAAATTAAAATTAAAATTAAAATAAAAATTCCATTTTAACGTTAGAAGAAAAAATCAGGGTTTTAAGTAAAAAATTAATTATGTTAAAATTGTACAGTGAAGAAGAAGAAAAATTTGTAATCCTAAAATTTCAATTTAAAGTGAATAATAACTAAAATTTTAAGTATTATGAATAATAATTAACGAAATGGTAATATTAAAAGTACAATCATAATAAATAAATTTAAGGAGTAAATTTAATTTATGTTTATATTAAAAGTCAGACATTTCAATTATATATAATATTGTTTTAAAATTAAAACGAAATTGCTATTAATCTTGGGCTAGTGTAAAATTCACGTGTAAAGTTTTGTTGTAAAGCAAAGATATATAATATGTAAATTGTAAAGCAAAGATATATAATATGAGGGAACTATTGATTCTAATTTTTACAATCATTAATAAACCTAACAATCGAAAGCTTATTTAAAATGAGTGACAGCAATTTTTTTTTAAATATACGAAGCTATAAAAAATTGCTTAAAAATTGTAATTATCGGATATATTTATGGAAATTTGGAAGAAAAATCACGTCGACATAACAAATATTGGTTAATTATTGATATTAAGTTCAGTATGATTTAAAATGAAACAGAATTTAACAAAATGGTAATAAAAAGGTATATGTTTTATAAATTTTCCTTTTTATAAAATGAGGATGTTTAATTAGATATAAACTTTATTTCAATAAAAATTTATAACACAAATTTCAATCAGTACTTTTCATGAATAAAAACATGTCATAAATTCGCTTACGCTTCTGTATTTTATTATTTATTTTATAGATTCTTAATGTAAATATTTTTCGATGTCTAAATAAATGTACATATAATATATACACATACATATACGATGTGTATTTTATATCTATATAGATACACAACAGTCTTTAATAATTTGAAAGTCATTTACATAAATCTCTAATTTAGTGAAATGCTGAAAATATACCAAATGAGTTTCTTGACAGATAAAGAGATGCGATAACTTTATATTTCTTTATTTTATATCATAAATTATTAGAATTTTGGATGTTTTTTGCTCAATGGAAGTGAAATAATATAAACCTCATGCATAAATATGATTTAATAACTGTTGATTCTGTTCTTAGAATATTAAAAAAAATTATTTTTGATAAATTAATTATACTTTTGAATGATGTTGAAATAAACGTTGTAGAACAGATCAGATTTATGTAAATAAAATTTATCCTATCTAAATTTGTTATTACTAATAAATTTCTATTCTAAAATTCAGATAATACACTAAGAAAATTTTCAAATGAAAATTATTCTGAATATCACTGGAAATACTAATATACTTAGAAAATTTACGGAATTATTGCATACGAAGTTTTAAACATAAAATTTTAATGAGAAAACATTAAGATATTTGTTCCATGTGATGTGAGCAAAATATATTTTTTCAAATAAATACCATTTATCATAATTTAAAACATAATGCCTTTACACTGAACAAAGTTATTTTTTTAAAACTTTCATTCCGTTAAAAGTCATATTAATTTGAATTCATTCAAATTCAACTTTTGAAATTCAATGTGCATACCATGTTGTATGAAAACTTTTTTATTATATTACCAGTTAACAGTAAATTTCGTGATAATTTTTAAAGGAAATTGTTCGTTGTAGAAAACGATACTATTTTTTCTGATTTTGTTAAAACATTTGAACGAGTGAGGCACACTGTTACTTTGCTGAAAGTAGAAATTATTAAAATTCTTAAAAGCATTATTCTTTATAGATAATGGTTCAGAAAATTTTTACAGTTTTAAACTTCGTAAATCGTTGAACAATAATAATTTAATATCAAGTAACAATAGTAAGTTTAAGGTATTGTGTTTTTCACTAAAGAATAATACTTAATTATATGTCTATTTATTTTAAGCAATTCCGTTATTTCTGACATTGAAAGAACACGTTATTTCGTAACGTTGTATTCATTTTCTTTTTATCAACGCATAAAAATATTACCTTTAAATAATTTCAGATGCTAGAATTTATCAGTAAAATGTATTGAAATTTTTTGTATATATATACATATAAAAATGTCATATCGTCCGTCTATAATATTTATAATATACTTGAGAAATAACTATTGAACTTGACAATGTTCAGATTAAAAGCATAATCGCACAATACAAATTTCTATATACTTAACAACATATTACAATATTTCGAAAAATTGTAACATTGAAAATACAGATTCATTGAAGCAAATGAAAATTACGAAATATTTGTAAAAAACTTCTGAATTTTTTTGTGAAATTCCTGTTGATGGCTTCTTAAATTCTTTAAAATGTTTTAATATAAAATGTTAACAGAAAATAAGCATCATATATGTGAACGTAAACTTATATATAAATATGGTAAAAAAAAATGTAAAATACAAAATATATGATACATGTGTTATCGGAAATATTTATTAATAAATTAAGTAAAATGATATATTAAAAATTCACTTCAAAAGATTGACGCAATAAAGCATTCTAAAATTCGAAGACCTTGAAGAACATAGTTCTACCAATACTCATTCAAAAGAACTTTATATAATTTTTCAGCTGAATTCTCTTTCACATTTTAAATTTATAATAATACTTATGTTAACTTAATTTAAAGCAAAACAGAAATTTGCCAATTTAATAAAATTATTGAATGATTTCTTACTTAATGATTATTTTCTTCAATTAAATTTTTTCGAATAAAAATAAATATTTTGGTTTTAGAAACTAGCAAAAATGTAATTATTTATTTTTCCTGTTTATGATCTTTAAACTGTTCCCTTAAATTATTGTAATAGTTTCAAATATTTCTAAATTACCTTTAAATTACTTAATAATTTAAATGGTAATACTTTTAAATTAAGCAGAAAAAAAAGAATAGTAAATAAAACATATGTGCTTTGACATTAGATGTAATGTAGTACGCTATTGAATTTTATACCTCTTTTTTATAGTGCATCACATTTTTACAATATATACAACAGTGATTACAATGTATTGCAAAAATGAAATTTTGTAATATAATTTTAATCTGTAAATTGCAAAAGGTTATTACAAAAAGAGAAATAAAACATTTATTTATCATTTTTGCACTTTTTAAGTTATATCAGTTACTTTTTCCAATATGAATAAATATGAGATTATGTAAGCTGGCGTATTTAAATACATATATCTATGTGTTTGTAGATATTATATAATATTACTATATTCTTTACACTGAAAATAAAGAAGATAAGAAGAAGATACAAGAAGAAGCAAGAGGGAGAAGAAAGCTCAGTGTCTAATTATAACCGAAAGATGTGCTATTTAAAACTGGACTTTCATGTCTGAATTTCAATTTTTAGAACCATTGTCACGGCCAGTGTCAATATTCTGTGTTATGAGTCATCATAAAAAGAACTTCTTAACTTGTACGATTATATGAATAAAGATTTGATAATTTCCAGACTACGTTTAAGCAATAGCTGGAAACAAAGGATGTTGTATGCTTAAAATTTAAGTTTCACTTACATATATATAACGTAATTTTATGCTATTTTAATGATACTATATATCCTTCTTTATTTCTCTTATGCTTATGCATCCATTATGTTGTAAACGAAATAATAATTAAAATTTGTACTACATAACACTAACATGCCGTGCGTTAATAAAATTATAAGTAAAATCAAGTGAAACATTTAGTTTATGTTTCTTTCATGTAATAAAAAGAAAAGAAAAAAAACCAAAGCAGAAGAAGTAGAAAGAGAGAGAACGAAAGAAGAAAGAGAATGAAAATAAGAATGATGCAAACAAGATAGATGAAGGGTAAAATATAAACAAGAATTATTCTTCATTTTTATTCATTTAAAGCGAATAGATCATATTTGATGAAAACTTCCGCGATATTTAAAATTGAGTTTTTTATATAACAAAATTAATTGTAATGTGGTGATTTTTAATTTTTATAACTGTAATTTTTAACCCTTCTTTCGTATTGATATTTTTGTTGTCTATTTTCAATAAAATTCATCGTACTCGGATGTCTTTTTTATACACCATGTTCATAGCTGTTAACAGTACGTTGAAGTCAAATACCGATATTTTCATGAAATAAAACACAAAAGCACTTTTTGTATTATTTACGTTGTACAAAAAGGATGTGTAATTAAAATATAGCATACAGTACTGTTAAATTAAAGTAATTATGATAGTATTATAACATGCTCAATGGAATTTCAATATATACGTTTGAACATATTCAGATATAAATTTAACACTGATGTTTTTTTATACATAACTTTGATACATTTATATTGCAAAATTTTCTAGCCAGGTTATTACTTGACTCTTTTTGGTAACATACATGTTCATAAACCTTAATTAATAATAGTTTTATGTAGAATGAATTACAAAAGTTACATTTTCAATACAATTATTTTAGACACTTATGACTACGGAATTTTTAAATAAAGTTGATTAATTTTATAATAACCGACAACGCAATATAAAAAATTACCAATATACAGCCGTGTACAAACAAAAAGTTGGGATATAGTCAGGTTATGTTTGACATATAGTTGGAAAACTTGTTGGAAGACTTAGTAAATGAAATTCAGTTAAGACCGTTATTATAAACAAGATGAAGAATAAAAACTTTTTAAAAATTTATACTGAACTATGTACTTGATGAAACCATAAAATTTTAGTTATATGCAATTTAATATTAGTAATGTTTCATGTTTTCATTTTAACATAAAATAATATAAATGTATAATTTTGACGTAATTTTAAATGTAAGATTTTTTTAATAACATTTTATTTCGTTATAAAGATTGATTTATACTTTTAATATGTTTTCATAACGTTGTAAAAAAATTTGAAAACTCGTATGTAATACTCACCACCATAAACGTCACAAAACAAACGTAACGTGTCTCCTTCCACGTAAGGTCCAACTTTAGAACTTTGTACTTTGCCAGTCTCGTTCAGAATTAATATTTTTTTGGGCGGAACTGCAAAAGAAAAAAATTTGAAAAAATTAGATGGTGTCTATTAAGAATGGGTTTCTTTGATAATGGTTCGATTCGTGAGCAAACATGTGAGTGTGATAATATGAAATTGTTATCGAAATGATTATGCTTTGGATATCTCGATGGTATTAAATTGAAATCTGAAATCGATTTCGAGCACGAATTTAGCTGAGTACGACTTTCCGAGAAAAAACGCGTATCTTTCTTGATGAAGACAATCCGACAAAATTAAAAGATTATAGTTACAACCATTCAATAAGATTAGCAGGTATATATTTAATGTAATGTAATAAATATAGTTTAGAATTGATATCTTGATAATTTTTTTTATTCCAAATATTCTTATAATAAAAACTGTATTCTACGCGCTTAAAAATATATCGAATTACTTTGTTTCAAAATTTTCAATTTGATTTGCTGTAATAACTTTCGGTACTAGATTTTTCAGATGAAATAATGAATTACAATACACATAGTACTGCACGTATATAAATTGAAATAATGAAATAAATATTCGATTACGATAGATTAAAGGTTTTAATTTCACCACATATTCGTTTCAAATCACAATTACTTCATTATTTATATAAAATCAAGATATATTTGTTAATTATTATTTTATTTAGAAATAACTAACTTTGAAATTAATGCATTATTAACTATATGCTTGTCTAATTTGTTATTTTAAAATAAATAATTAATCTTATCAAAGTATCTTTATTACTATTTTATTATAATATAACATTTCGAAAGTTGTTGTTCCTAAAATTTTACAATTAATTCTTATAAATACATTTTGTCTGATTAATTGCCAATTGTGACCCTTAAATACACAAAAAAGTACAGTTAACTATTAAACAGACACATACTGGTGAATAACATGAAATATGAACTTGTTATAGGAGAAAATAAAATAATTTCTTTTTACAATAATATAATAAATTTGTTTTAAATACAACGTTATATATTTGATTATAAATAACATAGACAAGAACATACAAAGGATATGTTTATTATATAGAAAAATGTAACATTATGAGATTTTTTTTCTCTCTTCTGCCATACTTTATAATTTAGTTGTAATTGCATGTTATCTTTAGTTTCGTAAAATGCAAAATTAAATTTACCAGTTGAATTATTTAAAAGATATGTTTGCTTATACATTTAACCATTTGGTAAAAATAGTGAAAGACACTGAAATATTCAAATATACTTTACACTTTTTTAAAACAGTATATATTTTAATATTGATGTATGCATTACTTATACTAAATAACATAAGAAAGTAAATATACTAAAATTAAATAAAAGCTGAAAAATGTATCGTTAAGCGAATATTTAATAATAAAAATGAAAATTATGTGATTTATTAGGACTGTAAATTAAATATATAAATATTATTAATAAACTAACGTTATTTATATGAGTCAAATTAGTATGTTATTAAGTGTGGAAATGTACGTTTAATTACAAAAAAAATATATTAATTATTAGAAATGAATAAACCGAGCCACGAAATTAATTTTATTACGAATGATAAAAAATTACTTTATTTCGCAGAACGTTTTCAAAATTAATTTCCTATAACATCTTATTAATTTCGTTTAATTATTAAATCAAATCTGGGTAAGACGTCTTTGATTTACCGCCGAAAATGAACTTTGCTCATTTCCAATTTGTCTTTTTAATTTACAACATTTGAAGCTGAGTTGTAATCTGTAATGAACATTTTCTATGAAAGAAAAGTATAGATCACGACTGGATATATGAAAGATCTACCGCGGACGGATAATGGGCATATAATGGATATAAATGTTCCGTATGAGGTAGAACTCAACTTATATATAAATGCAGTTTCAACTCTCTTGCTCTTACTAGTTTCTTAATGAAACCACCGCTTTCACACTTAAGCCCCGATACTTTATCAACATTTACCCGGCTGCGGAATAATGATTTTTATTTGAAAGAAGCGCATGTGTAAGTTTCTTGCGCCATTGAAATTTACCTTAATGCAGTAAAATTGACTTTTTATTATGCTATCTTTGTAATTAGAATTTATTCGTACATAAATTAATTTATATATCCTTCTTGTATCATTATTAGGAATTTAAGATCCTATATTACAACTAATACGATTTGTATTTAGTAATGAATGTAAAAACTTTTAACATGAGAACATGATATCGAAATATAATAATAATTCTTACTTTGCTGTAATAACTACATGTTATAACAGAGTTACGATCTGAAATCTACTTTATAGTTTAATCTGCTCGACATTTGTCATAGTTGAAATATGTTTGAAAAAAGTTGATGTTGTTACGTTGTACAAAAGAGCAGTGCCGAATTGTATTTCCGTTCGTAAAGCGTATTCGATCTTAAAAAGACATTTTACGAAACGTAATGTCATAAAATCGCACAAAAATTGCTTGTCAGGAAAATTGTTAATGCATACAGCTGTTGTGTAAAATCAGTCGTGTCGCCACGTAATGCTACACTGAAAGCTTAGGTACTTTAAAGCGTATTCAAATCGCGTATCTTTGTGCCACAGGATTTATTTATTAATGCAAAGACGAGTAATCTTGTTGGAAAGTTGGGCGACACTTGTATCCCGCATGTTTTTTGTGCGTCGATTGAACGAATTAACTCTGCTGAAGACAAAGGTCCATTTTGCGACAAGTTGAACAAAAGTTACTTTTTGATTTTGTTGCCTACGAAAAATGAACTAGTTGCCAACTATGAGTATGAAGTTACACGGCTGGGCGGTAGTAGTAAATCGATTTAAGCTCCTTCGTGTCAAAGTACTTCGTCGCTTCGCTTCATTCGCCTCGGTGGCTGGATGCAAATTTGCCACAAGACGGCTTCTTAGGCCTGAATTATTGATTATTCGTCTTCTTATTCTTGTTCTGATTCGCGAATTGTTTTCTATTACAAATTGTCTATTACTGAGGCTGACAATTAATATATCATAGTATTCTATTATTTGAATATAACTTTGAGTGATTATATTGAACTTATGTTCAGATCTTAACGAAATACTTTTTCATTTTTTCTGCTTGTATTTGATATAATATTTAATTGTTGGTTTGTAAAGGCACATGAGTTATATATAATTATTATGTATAATGATTATATCTAATTCTTATATATTATATAATAACATATTTGAACATATTGTTTGGGATACGTAATTATTGATTATGTTAAAAAGTTATAGTTTTATATGTAATATAAAAAAGGTAAAAACTTTTATGACATGCAGTGATGTATACGAAAATAAACGTTTTCGACAAAAGCGCAGTAACTCTGTGCATATTTTAAGATCAAACTACAGATTTAAAAATCTTATATTCTTTTATGATACGTCTCTTTGTCAAAAATAAATCTAGCATGAGATTTCGCGAGTCCTTTAACAATGTGGAATTAATACGCGGCAAGTCAAGGAAAGCAGAACGGCAATCAGTAAAACAGCTAATCCGTGTTGGAACAATCTAGGAACAGTATGACAAAAATATTGTAAAAGTCTCACAAACGGACTGATCCTGCTTGGATAAGATTAAATAATTTATCTGCTGTAATAAAAAAGTGTAATCGTTAAGTATGAATGTAATATATTTAAAATGTATTTCATATACAAAAAAGTATACAAAATTATATTTATAATTGATTCACGTGAATAATTATATTAGAATAGAGTCTTATTTTTATTATAATATACTTTATCTTTTATAATATTTATTCAAAAAGTTATTTCCTTTTTGGAACCGTATTTTAACGTATTTAGAATGTGAATGACAAATTACACTGTTATTATTTCTATTTTATATTATTATTGGATTATGTATTATAAATAATCTTGTAACTGAATGAAAAATATTCCGTATATCATACTGCATGTTTATATTAATTATTATTTTATATCCGTATTCATATCAAACTTTTCATAGACAAGGAATCAAATAATACTGTATTTTATTTTTATTAAATATATTAAATATCAAGTGAAAAACGTAGTATAAACTGATTTAATATGGATTATGTAATGTAAATATTGTTTTCGCCAAATATTTAATGATTAATTTGACGTAATTTTTCTTGCACATTCAATCCTATGACATTTGTATTAAATTTACAAATATATTTATATTAATTTATATATATCACATAATTATATGTAACATTTCTCTTAGCAATTTTATAAGTGGCTAGTAACTTGACAAATTTTACGGCATTATATATTTTTGTTTGTTTTTGTTTGTTTGTTTGTTTGTTTTTTTTTTGTGTTAAATTATCCTAATTATTGTTCTCTGTGGAACGATATCGGTATGGAACAAATAACATTATGTAAATTTAGAATTGTAGAAAAAAACTTAATCCGATATAATATAATTAAAAGCATAAAATTTATTAATTTACATGCAATGATCTTTGAAAACAGATCCATTGCTTATATTTTAGTTATATTGATTTTTCATGTAAAAATATTAATTGTTTAATATAATGTATTTATTTTTATATGTACTAAACTTTCGCCATAGTGCAAATTTATAATACTTTATATATATATTATAACTCTATTGCATGTGTGCTATCTTTGACGATCAAAAATTAGAGCAGAATTAAAATTACATTATAAATCCTTGAGTTTATATTATTTATAAGTTGTTGAACGTTTTATCATTCATAGATTAATAAATGATATAATGATACAAAGTAATTAATTTTAATGTTTAATTCAAATATTTTTATAGCACTTTCATAATAACTCATATTGATCCTATATTAATTTTATTGTGTCAGAAATATAGTAAAACGTCGAGAAAATTTCATTATAATTACATTAAACTTACTGAGTTAAAATAATATTGTCCATTTTCATTATATGAATTGAAAACATGTTTACACTATATTTAAGGTGAAATATTAAGTAAGTTATTACGAAGTAAGTATTTTTACAGAATTTTACATTAATTTCATAAATGTATTGCTGATATTGATTTATTTAATTTTTTGCATTAATATTGTAAATATTGTGAAACAAATAAAGAAGTAATATGTGAAATTATTTATAGATGTTAGAACTCAGCTGTTTGTCAGCATGTTTTACTTCATCTTGAAACAAACTTTGACTACTTTCGTAAATAATTAAAAACGGAACATTCATGTTGTATTTTTTTTTTGTATGTAGAATTTAATTTCATTTAATAACATGATCTTATAAAATATGTTCTGTTGTACAGTAATAAAAATTGATGAAATCACATTTAAATTAAATTTGATGTGAATGTCAGTGATGAAGGTATGCATTTTTATAATAGCAATAACAAAATATTAATTTTGGAAAAAGTACGATGATCGATATTACACCAAGACAATGTAAATAAAATTTTGAAACCATAATTCATTTACAGGTTCATTGCGATAGTGTGTGTTTTGTATTATGATTTTTAATATCGTTGTGGTTTGAACAAACATTCGATTTTATTATATGTTTCAACAGATATAACAGATTTCTTTGGAATTTTGTTTTCAAAAATATTAGTTTTGATAAAATACAAGCAATGTCTTTAACACGCCATGTTTGCTATATGTGATATGTGATTTACGGAAATTAGGACTGCGAGAATATGCAGTCGATTTTATTTTGATCGCCGACCACCCTCTATGAATGTCATCGCATTTTTCAATACTTTAGCTATATGGTGGACAAAATTTGTTTATAGTACAAATGTTTTTGATTTTTTGAGTTTAAAATATAGCTAGGATAAAAGCGTATTGATCAGTATTTATGAAGGAGTGGCAGCGATGCTAAAAGAGGCGGAGAAATGAAACCTTTTTGTATAAATTCAAAAAAGAAAAATATCTAAACGCAACAGTAATGATAATAAATCTAGGGTCGATCGTACTTAGAATTGTTTAATCTACATAAAAATTGGTTAAAATGGTAATTTTAGAAATACTAGTTTTCAGGAGTTTCAATGTGTTTTGCAAAGAAAATGTTCAATTAAGATGATAATTCTATAAAGCTTTAACTGACAAGTTAAAACACTAATTTAATTATTTAAGTGTAATGTAATAAAATACATATATTCTTTTGCACTACTGTAATTATATCGCTATCAGAAACAGTAAATTTGGTAAAAATTCAAAGCTCTTAACTATATTACCAATTAAAATATCTTATTCGCTCATTGAATTACACTTTTGGTATTCGGTTCAATATAAAAGATTTGTATATTTCCTCTTATACAGAGTACAACCCAAATGTTAGTATGAAACATTAGTTAGTGCTTTTTATAGAAGAATATAATATTCTTAATGTTTCATTTTTATAATAGAATAAAAAGCATATGGCATTATTATTTTTATTGAAGTATGAAATAAAAATAGTGAGTCATATTCCAAACTATTTGTACAATATTTCAGTTTTAAAAATTTATAAAGTCACACCGCAAAAGTTACCATTGTTGTTTCTGTCCATAACTTCTCAAAATTAATGTTTGCAAATAAATAAAATTATCAAAATATAATTCATGAAACTTCGAATATTTTAATCAAATATTTGATTATATTATCAATATATGTGTATTAATTCTGCATAACAACAACATTCATTTTCAAACATTAACTCTGAAAGAAAACTTTTGTGTAATAAATCAATACAGATCTTGAGAAAATAACTTTACGTTAATTTCCGGATAATAAATTTAAAATACATTTTTAAATAATTCATTTCAAAAAATTGAAAAAAAAAACAAAAAAAAAACAATAATTTTTCACTAAAATTATACAATAATTTTCTTACTGTATAAAATGAATCTAACTTAAATTAGTCAAGTATTTTTCAAGTTTACAAATTTTAAAGTAAATTAAAACAGATAAGTTTCATAATTAATTTAGATCAATAGTTAAATCATCAAATTTGTTAATAAATTGCTCAATAAATATAATTCGATAAAAATGTTTTAATAAATTCCGAATATCTTAATTTTCAATTAAAACAAGGAGAAGAACTTATCAGTGTTATTTATTACTCTCAATTATTATAATTATCATTAATTTCGTAATAATATTTATTTGTACAAATTACACAGTGCATTTAAAGGACCAATGATCTGCCGATAATCCATAATTTAAACTCGACAAAGATTTTTGCTTGGAATCACGTAATTCTCAAGTCAAATAAAATTTGTCGAACTTCCACGAATCAAATTTTCGTAAATGAATCACTGTATGAAAATGTATAATTTACGTATTCCAGACTGAATTTTCTCTTTCGGAATCCATGTATATTCATAACGTTTTCCGTAAAAAAGAATATTAACGTATATTTTAATCAGATTTAAAGCGTATCGTTTTAGAATTACTTCAGAAGCCTCGAGCAGAAAGTTTACGTCGTCACCACCGATGTTGCAGAACCAAGGTTGCTGACGTGGTATTGAACAACACTCGGAGCTAGTCCTTTCATGTACATACACATACGACCAAATGTTCATGTTTATTCTCTTGCTTGCAGCATCCTATTCATCCTCCTGTCCATTGCTACTGATGTTCTTCTCTGTGCTACTAGTTAAGACGCGCGAAATTGCGTTGGACAGGAGAATACCGTTTATCCTAAATCTCAACTTTTAAGATGAACTATGGACTTGAGAGATCCGGAAATTGGAATCACATCGACTTCCGATAACCTTCCGGTAT
>JABFOX010000786.1:0-14932 GCA_022817665.1 Axea sp. ZL-2020
GGTAAACCGGGAATATGTGTTTGGATAATTATGTAGTTGAGGCTTTAAGTTCCCATTTTATTGAAAAATGAACAAACACAACTGTAATGGACACCCCTTTACCAAATCACTTGCGATGGTTAAATATTTTTAGTTAAAGTCCTGGAAAATTAATAAAATTCTACTCGTATCCTTTAATAAATTTTCATAGGATTTTATGAAAAAGTTTAAATTATCATGGCGAAAATGAAATATTATAATGTTGGTAGGCTAATAATATTATTAGTTTTACAAGATTTGTTTTCTTATAAACGTAAAAATGATAATATTAGCTGTATTATTGAAGTACCGACAATATGAATAATCACAGAGTATTTGGATTTGAGAGTATCAATAAAAGATTTTTCTTCACTGAAATTATAGTTTGCTTTGTCATGGTAAAAATATGCTTTCTTTATATTACATTCGCGATAGTCAGGTTGATATTTTGACTGAATATCTGTTTGTAATAGAAAAGCCAATAATAAACATTTTAAATATTTCAAAGAAAAATATTTATAGTACAAGTTACATCTGTTATTTCTTGATGTAAAATATGATTGATGGAAACACATTCAGTGCATCAAACTCAAAACACTATATAGTTAACTACTCGGTTAACTCTATAAATAGATATTCTGATTTAGTATTTATTTAACATATTAAATTATA
Organism: Axea sp. ZL-2020; assembly: GCA_022817665.1. Lineage (NCBI taxonomy): Eukaryota > Metazoa > Arthropoda > Insecta > Hymenoptera > Scelionidae > Axea > Axea sp. ZL-2020. Next base: position 691 of record JABFOX010000786.1, read on the forward strand.
TGTTTTTGTTTCAAAATTTAAATCGTATTTTATTTTTGTAATAAGATCTGAATAAATAGTTCATTTTTATGTTATTACTCGTCTGAAGGTACAATATTGATTTATATTGAATGTGGAGATTGTGTTAAATAAATCGACAGAATATGTTAAATATCATTTATTACTTTACCAACTGAAAAAGTTATAATAAATTTCGATTATAATATTAAATACTCATGATCTTTGACCATTATTAAAACCAGAATTAAAAATATATTCATTATTAAATGACTTAAGTATTATATCTTGCTATTGTATATCGATCATGCCCCTGAAAATGATGATGTCATGGTCAAAATCTCTTTCATGAATCATAACATAATTCGTTAATTGCAATTAGATACAAATTTGAGGAAAAAAGTATAACTTGAAATGCGTTAGTTGAAGAAACCGTATGGTTCAAGATGCGCTAATGACTTGGTCGCTTAACGAATTTTGTTTCATGAGAAAACGCGTGATTCAAAATGCAAGAATGATGATATCAGTCAACAAGTTTTGTGTGTCAATCAATAATGCATGACTTGAACGAATGTGTAACGTGTGAGCAAAGGTCATATGTTCCACGTGAAATTCAATGCATGCTATGCGTATATAAAGATGCAAGATGCGATAAACACACTTCTAGTCGAAATATTCGTTCTTAATTTTATGTTAGGTGTTAGTTTGAATCATTAGTAGTTTTATTTTTAATTTTTTATTTTTTGTTTTAGTTTATGATTATTAATAGTAGTTAATCTAATTATTATCGCAATTCTATTAATTCTATTTCTATTTATGTCTCATTATTCGAATCTTAATATATATTAGAATTCAAAATCTGTTTCTTTAATTTTTTTCTGCAATTTCTATGTATTTATCATGAGCCGATTCGAAGGACCTTGTAATATTTATCAGAAGTGAATATCAATTGGTATATTTTCGTTATTCAATCAATAAATTCAACATTTTTATAATTATGATTTTGATAAAATGTTTTATAAAAATTACAAATAGAATTTTTCCATTTTTGTTAATATTTGAGATGTTTGGGCCATTGTTTCTGACGTAGCCTCAGTCCCGCAATATAGCATTAAACATACCAAGCGTTGCGAGATATTGGCAAAAGTCAGGTCGTAACCGTTTATGGAGATCTTGCATTATCTTTGTTAAAAGTTCTTGAGCTTTAGTTACAAACCTGAGCAGGAGTTATCTATTTGCCTTTATACAATATTTATAATAATTTGCTCAGTTGACTCGTTAATAAAGGATCTGCATAACCAAATCAAGATCTATGACAATAAGAATTATTAATTTTCCATTTCTATTCCTTTATCAGTTATAAAAGATATATCGTTATTGATATTGTATCTGCTACAAAATAGCCGTGTTACGTATCAGAAACATAAGACTAATCTTTCTAAAAGTTTTTTAAATGCACTTATAACTATAATAAATATTTTACGAATTTTATATTATTCATAATATAAAAAGGTGTTTTTCTGTTATACTTGAAATATATATATATATATTTCTATACTTTCTGTTGTAGAATTCGAGAACAAAAATTTACATATAATTTATATTCTTAAAAATTATCTGCATCTTAAAATACTATTCCACTAACAATCATTAATTTTTTGTTATATGAAAAACCAAGGTTTCCATCAAATATGCTCTCCTCTTGGAGATATTGTCTTCTCATCTTCTCTAAAAAAATAGATTTTAAAGTCATTGAAGTAGAACACAATTTAAACACATAAAAGTTTATTTACTCAAACATCAACAATATATACACAGTTTAACATTATTTTATATTTTACACATTTATATTTTTACATATATTTTTTTATTGAAAAAGAAAATTAATATTGTTATTACCACACTTTTCAAAATATTTAAAATTATTATGTATTGCAAAAGTTTTCTATGGCGTGTTAATAGATTTTAAAGTACATATTCTACAGGGCATTCGCACCATCTTATCGTTTAATGGCAGTATTGTTAAATTAACAACATAATCATTTTAATTAACAATTAAAGAACATTTTTTTAATTAAGTATAAGTAGTAAGTTGAAGTAGAGTATGAATTAATATAATTTAAAAATTAATGAATTTGAACCCAACGTATGATATTATAATATAAAATTATAAAAAATTCAAGCGGTTAAAACACATAACAATTGTGAAGAGTTATATTCAGATTACTAAAATAATATATGAGTTATTAAAAGACTTGCTAAAATTCATCGAATTATCAACGTTTATAACCTTACTTATGTATTTAAACTTTGTTTTGTGCGTACTACTTTTTAGTAAATGCAGTGACACGTGTATCAATTTTTAATTCATTATTCTATCAATTAAATGCCATATGTTTATAATCTCCTTAATGAATGTAATAAATATTTCATTATGAATACAATATTTAAACAATGTTATAAATTTATTTTTAATAATAAATTTGCCTAACAAACTCTGTCATATAAACCTTAAAATTGACGATTTGTTTCATATTCTACAGTAATTAAAAGTAAGAAAAAGTTACAAAAAGATAGTGTAATTACACTTTCTTGGTAAATACAGTTGTATTTTCTGGCAAGAACCATTGTTGTATCAAAGTATAAACTGGGAAATTATGGCAATACGACAATGGTAATGCTCTCAACTCTAATTTTTTTATTACGTATGTTAAATATTAATGACAAATTTATTTAATATGATTTTAAATGCACATGTTACATGTGCAATCCAAAAGAATTTTGTTTCTAGATTAAACGTTTTCTTATTTAATTAGTAAATTAAAATATTTATGTATAAATTATATACAATTGAGGTGAATTGCTTAATCATCCACTATATTACCCTATTTTGCTCCCATTAAGCAGTTTTTGTTCCTGAACCTCAAACAATTTCTTGCAGGACAACGATTACACGGAAACAACCAAGTAATGTACGTTGTGAATGAGACTATTTTGCACATCAAGGAAACATCGATGAGATGTTAAAAAATAAAAGTGAGTTATTTAATTTATTTGGTATTTTCTTCCTCGTTAACCTGAGTTTTCAAATAATTGTATTCAATCGATGAAAGATGTAAGTTGTAAATTAAATTTTAATGAACTTAATGAAAAAGGGAATTATTTTTATTTTCTTGGCATAGATCAAATATAAATTATGTAATGCTTTTAAAAGTTTAATTTAGACTTTACTTCCTTAGCTGAACTGTTTAAAAGTTCGATGCAAAAGATTATTTGATACAAAAGATAGTACTTCAGAATTGTTAAGGATTTGATCAAATAAACTTTGTGCATTAACAGATACACATATATTATTAATGAAATAATTAATGTTTCGTTTATCAATAAAGATATATTATTCAAAATGAACAAAGAAGATGGAGAAATTTCATTAATGTTTTGAGATAAATTTCCTATAAATAGAAGATCATATTAGCATTAATCAAGTTAGATAGTGTCTGTAAATTAAGGTTAGCAATTCTACTGATGAATTGTTAATCATCACGTGACTTGCGTCAAGATATGCATTTTGCTTTTAATGTAACGTGATTGCGTTAATTACTTAATTAATTTTCTTTCATTCAATATCATTTTACTTTAGTATGATTAGCACGTCTATATACAATACGTTCCAATTTATCTAAATCCTTTGCCAATATTCTTTCCTTGCTCCATTATGCCAGTCATTTGCTGGTATAATATTCATTATCAGCGCTTTCTTTATAGACTATGAATAGTTCTACCTTTTAGTATTAAGCATAGAATATGTTTATTCAATTACATCGTAATTTTACATCTTAAAACTGTTTGTTATATCTAAAAGAAAATAAAAAGAAAGAAATTATTATGATCTCACAGTCTGGAGGACCAGACAAGACCAAAAAGGGTAGGAAAAAAGATGAATTAAGAAAGATGTCTGTGCGCAGACGCCAGTTCTGTAAATCGTTGCATAAAAGCCTACAAGTGAATTATAAACATAACCTATAAACTCTGGTTAAAAATATTATCATGAATTGTTTTAGGAAAGTAAAGAAACAGAGATGATTCTTAATGAGAACGGTAATGAATATTAGTTAAGTATAAATGTTAATGTAATTATTTCATTAATTACTTATTTTTGTTATTAATTAATAATTAATGAATCTGCAAATATTTTGCGATGGTCTCTAACGGTTTTTGAGATAATCATGATTTTCGGTTCAGGATACGCAGCATCTGGCTGCATTTCTGACCTCCACACAACATGCTATATAAATATGTTTCCGATGCAGTTATTAACACTGGTTATTTTAATCACAGAAACTAACAAAACTAACTAGCAAACAGTTAATACTTATAATACAATATTCCATTACGCGAAGTTTATGTTAGTTTTGTTAATTTAGTTCATTAGTTTGGTTAGTTTTGTTATTTTATGGGGAACGAAAATGCAGTTGAATGTTTCAGGTTCTGAACCGAAAATTGTGAATATCCCGAGAATCGTTAGAAATCACCGCGAAATAAGTACACATTCGTTATCAGGGTGAAAATCTACATAAAAAACATGTGTTTGATATGAGTGTTGGGGAGTGGGGGATAATACTCAATAATTACCATACATTTTTTTATAAAATTATTTTTCTTACAGAATAAATTTAAATTATTATATTAAAGTTTAATTGCTGAATTAACATGATACTTAATTTCAAAAAGTTATCGAAATCTTTACATACTTTTAGCATTTGTTATGTTTTTCTTTTTAGTAAAAAATATAAATCAAAATATTATGTGTTACTATATTTTTGCCTCGATTATATACCGTAAATATGAACTCTCTAGCATCAAGGAATATATTAATAATCGAAATGCAATATTTTATTTTTTTAATAAAATCAAAAATCTATTTAAAAAGTAATATAAAATAAAGTATACTTGTTTTTCTTTATATGAAGAGCAATAAAGTAAAAATAAGTTATTAATCTTGTTGCATTATTGGGTAATTTTAATTTATAAAAATATTACCAAACAACGTAGAAATTAGGTGATTTATAAAGACAGATTTCATGTTAGAAATGATAACGACGATAATGTAGTTGATAGTAATATCGTTACTTTACACAATGTTCGGTCGATGTTCTTAAATTATTAAATTAAATATCTACTTTTATGCCGGAAGTTGCATTGTCTCCGATACCAGTCTGTTTCTTTTCAGTTTAAAAAAATGTTAAGTATTGCTGCTAAATAAATGTGGAATAAAAAGTTTAAATGATCCAACTTCTCTTTTTTTACTCGCTAAAAAGTTACTTTGCTCCATAAGAACTGCTTATATTTTCTAATCCCTAATTTTCTAATTAAATATTCAGGCTTTTAGAATCACATAGTTGCTTTATAGTCTTAAACACAGCTTCATTTCCTGTCATCTAAAGTTGATGTCACTGAAATCAAATTGCAATTTGATGGATGTATTATTAATAAGTAGAGAAAAAAATTGTACCTTACATTTACAAAATATGTAAATTATAACTGAAAATCACAAGCTACTGCGATTATCTATTTTTGGAATGTTTAATTTGCAACTTTTTCTGTATTACTAATTTAACTTATTCTTTTGATATCTACAGATGAGTTGAATTAAACATTCCCTTAATAATTTTTTGATTTAAACATCAATGCGTTCGACTACTGATTCAACACATCAAACAACTAAATAATAAACATTCAAGTTAAAAAACTCGTTTATTTGTCATATAAAAATAATTTATGTTTCTAATTATTCTTTCATTAAGCGTTAAGTAAAAGAAAGAAATTGTTAAATATTATTTTAAATCGAATCTGGGCATTTTTTTAATCTAATATTTCGGAAATTTTCTTGACTGGCATTCGAACACAAGTCTTATTTAGAGTCTGGGCGATCAATTAATAAAACATATATGGTTATTTTTGCTACAAAATGTATGACAAAATTGTAAAATATAAATTAAAGAAAAAAACATGTATTACATATATTAACACAGTATATGCAAATAAATTAATAATTACCTTTTCTTTAGCAATATTTGCAAATTCATCAATAAATAATGGATTAAAATAATGTAACAAAAATTCTGCTGGTGAAAAGTAAATATAAATATATAAATATAAAAATAATTAAATTAAAATCAAAATAGCACTTATTGTTACTGAATATATGATACACTATTACAATGTATATATATATATATATATTAATAACAAAAATCATTATAAAAAACCAGCTCAAAAATAATCAATACCATATAACATAAAAATTCTATAAATGAAACATCTGATGCAGAAAAAGATTATAAATTTCATTTATTAAGCTATTCGCTTAAATTGATTGATATTGTAGAATTTTCATTCTGAATATTATCTTAATTTATACCTGCGATACTTATATGTTTAAATTCACTGAATTTGTGTACGATAATTATTATTTATTTGTATTTATTATGATTACTCATCATATAAAATAGATTTTATAATTTAAAACTTAACGATTAAAGGAAATAAATCATTAATTTAATAAAAAAAAAATAGGAATCATATTGCAAAATTTATATTTTAGAATTCTTTATTGTTAATTGAGTTTTATGAAGCTATATTTCTGTATCGAAAATTTTATGTGATAATTTAAAAAGTCTTATTTCTATTTTTATATGTCGTGAGTCCCTCAAAAAATCAGATAAATTTGTGAATATTGCATGGATTATACATATATATATACAAAATTTAACATATGTATTATATTATATGTGTAGTTTTACTCATAATTGTAAATTTAATACATGTTAATACATATCATACATATACATGAATTTTTTGTACATATTAATCAAATTAAATTTACAGTCATAAAGTAATTTATTCGTGAAAAGTGGAAACACAAATAAGAAGAAATATAAAATAAATAATCCAAACTATGTAGGAAACAGGTTTACGAAGAAAAAATTTAAATAAATAGCACAGCTATCGAAAACTTCAAAATAAAGTAATCCTAAGTGAGTTTCTTTGTTTTATTTTTCTTTTTATAAAACATAAAATAATAAATCATGCATTAGGTGCTACGAACAGAGTCACGTAAAGGAAGATTTCTGGTGTAGGAAAGCACGTTGTGTTTGAGGGATATTTAGTACCACGACTTGTCATTCTCGAAACAGTATTTGTTGTACGTATCCAACTGTTTTGTTAACTTTATTGATTCATCAAAGTGTTTTGCTTCGCTTACGAAAGGACTTGATAAACATTAGTTTAATTAACAGAATGGTTTGATGTTAGCACAGAATTGAAAAATACTAAAACATGAATCACAAAAAATTTGTTTTGTCAAACGTAGTAAGTAGGTTAATATCATAATTTACTGTTATTACAGTTTATAAGCTTCAATGCATAATAATAAATAACTATAACGCTTGATTACTTCGAGATCTAATGATATAATTACTGTAGTTTAATAGTTATAATGAAAGAGATTTAATTGTGATTAACATTATTATGTAATTATCTCTTTTTTTATTTTGTTTTTCTTGTATAATTTAATTAAATATTATCTTTTCAAATTTAAAACATTACTTTTATTTTAAAAAGAGAGGAATCATCATACAGACGACGTTTCAACTGTCATTTTGCATCATCATTTTCTTATACATATATATATATAAAGTTAAATTTAACACCAATTAATTTGAATTAAACTGTGCAAAATGGTCAAGACGTCATCTGTATAGTGATTCCTTTCTTTTTAAAATAAAAGTGATGTTTTAAATTTGAAAAGATAATATTTAATTAAATTATACAAGAAAGACCCAGGTTAACTCCGAATGGCCAGTACTATAAATATAAGAAGTAAAAATATAATGAAACTTGTTTTGCAACATAAAATGATTGGTAATTATCTATTAATATAAATATTATTTTTATAAGACAACATTTTTAAGCATTAACAGAATCTTTGATGATATTTTAATGATATTTCGGTACGATATCGATATAATCTTGAGATTTTATTTTAAAAACAGATAAATATTGCATAACACATTGTATATGCTGAGTAAAAAATTGTGATATTAATATTATGCTTGTGTTATATATTATAATATGTATGTTAGAATAAGAAGTAATTGCTAATCAATTCACTATTAAAGGACAGTTTGAAATTTGATATTACAAATGTTAAAGTTAAACTTTTTAAAATATGACTCAAGAATAAATATTTATAGAACAAAAATATGTAATAAATTTAGTGTATAATATTTAATCACATTAAAATTCATCTGTAATATTTTTGCAATACACTTTTTCATTATTGCGTAGACATTACTGATAGTCACAAACGAAAACTAAACCATTATCTTATCAAAACAAATATATTATGACTGTGTTTGCATTACACTTGAAAAAAGGTGTTGTCACAATGCAGAGTATTTACCGTTCATATAAATAGTACCGTTTCCATCCTCTTACCTCGGTACATAATTTGCTAAGATAAAACACTTGCCCCTCCATTTCTCACAAAATTCTTTTTATTTGTATTTTCCACAATATTTAATAAAGGAAGATTTAAGCATGCAGCATTGAATTAATATTAAAGTAAAATTAAGAGCGTGAAGAAGCAGAGCAATAAATGTGTGATATACGGGTGCCAATTCGAGAGGAGATGTTATGGGCCGACAATTTTGTGTTCACGGGGAACCCGTAAGCAACACACAGCATAACTGGTGCCGGTCTTCAGCGTTTTGGGTGTATAGTGTCAGAATACACTATAAGATTTCAGTTTGAAACCGAGGAAATTGCCTTTGATCTGAGAGCTTCCAGCTCGTAAAGTATTCAATCGGAAGTCCTGTGTCGCAGGATTATGCTCTACCGCGATTCCTCCAACCCCTTTGGGAGTTTCTGATCGCACCGTCCGGATGTAATATAGTTTGAGATCACATTTCAATTTGCAATATCCAGTAATGCGCAAAATCACTATTTCCAATGTCAACATATTAACCGAATTCAAATTTGTTGCTTTAACTGTTCGTTATTACTTACACTGAACATTTGAAACAATTCCTCTGTTAAAAAATCTGCAAATTTGTAATTTTTTGTTACTGTAAAAAAATGTAAAATAAATTTATTAATAAAAACAACAAAATATGTATAGGGTATTTCCAGTAGTATCAACAAGCACAGAAAAAGAAATTATTAAGTAAATTTAAAATATAAGGATAACTGAAAGATTTCACATAACGTTTAACATATGTCTATCAACGTTTCCACGTAAATTTAATAATTTTTACTTATTTTTTCTGGTACAATTTTCTTTTCATTTACTAATGATCCAGTATTTCTAGAAAACTTATAATTACTGGATAAAAAATGTCTGTTGATACTGCAACCAATTAATCAATCAAAAAATTGTAATACAATTTTAAATATTATTTTTCTCTATGTGTATATATTCTCTGACAGTATTTGATATTTTGTATTAAAATTAAATTTTTTATTTTTATTTAAAGCAGTTTGCAGTTATTTTTTAATTATTTGACGGTTTATTTTTCCAAAATATTCTAAATAATTTTACGTTATTTATATCAAATGTATAGCACAAGTTCATTATAAAATTTAGTATAAAATTGGTATCTTAAATAACGACATTTTTGGAATGGTTCTTTTTAAAGAGTACGTAATGTTTAACTAGAATGTTTATATACTAGAATATAACACGATACACAATGCATTAGATCGATATTACTAACTTATTTTTTATTAAAACGAAGAATAAAAATCGAAAAATAATGAACAACAAATTTTACATGAGAAATTAGTCTGTTTTGTTGATAAATGAATATTGATTAAAATGATTAATTAAAATAGATAATTTCTTTTTTTATAACACTAATGATTCAAAACTTAAAAAATTAAATTTTGCTTAGTTGTTATGTACTGAATATTCTAATATTCATTATACAAACATATATAGAAATTTAACATTGAAAATCAATTATTGCCGAAATATATTTCATTTCTTAATACAGAAATTTGATCTGAAAGCTGTGTAATAACGGTCATATTTGTATTAAAGAATAAATAATCAAGATGAATAATCATTCACTCTTTATATAAAAAATAAAGCCATACATTAAATTACCATTATTGCATTAAAATAATCAGTTTTGATTATTGAGAGTGCTCTATTTCATTAATTTGGATTGCTCAATACATCGTTTATTATCAACTTTATCTGTCAAAAAAAATTACTAATTATCACATTTTTACAATATCATATATATAAACTGTCAAAAAGTAATTATTTGATATTTTTTTCATCTTGTATTGTGAAGTATATTACACTTGTTATATGATAACTTCATATTCTCTGGAAGTGAGCATAATTATACGTAAGTATTCGTACCAATTCGTATCTTCCTATGTGAATAAAAACCAAAACGTACTTCAAGTTCGACTTGATTCTATATTTCAAGGTGTGATTTTATAACAATGTGCTAAATTAATTATTAACATGATATAAAATCCTTTATAGCAAACACATTATTATCTGTAATGGTTAAATAGGTTCATAATCATTTCTATAACCGGCGATTGATAACACTTGTTGCATAAGTTCGTTATATCTATTTTTAAATTTTTCATTTCATTGCGTATTTTTAATGGTAAATTTATTTTACCAGAAACAACTATAAGTCATATATTTTTATACAATTTTGTAATATTTTTAAACGTAAACGGAAAATAATAAGCATTGTATAATAAGCATTTTATCATTTATGAATCGATACTGGGCAGTTAAAAATGCACCAAAAGAATTTGTAATTATATTTGTGCATAATATTTTATTTTTTATAATAACGTCTATTATTTATTATAAATATTTATATTCATTATTTTATATGAGTAATAAATATTCTTATTATATATTTATTTATTGTTTTTAATTAATGCACCAGTGCATGTAAGAATGTGTACTATGGAGCATTTACTTAATTTGTCTACTGCAATGAATACATTTTTAACAAACTCTTTAATCCTGCATAATTAAAAATACAGTAAACTAAATGATTAAGAAATATCTTTAGATTTTGTAGATTATAATTAAATAAATTGTAATAATTTAAGCAGAATATTACACATATTATAAACAATTTTTTTAAAAGGTGAAAAAAATTAAACATAAACCTCTGTTTACGAAAACTCATGAAATATTTGAACATACAAAAAAATAAATTATCATTATTCTCCTATTTTGAACTTTTTTAATACATTATTAAAATATATAGTGATATAATTAATCTACGATTAAAATTTTGAAAAATTTAAAATCAAACATAATTTTCGCATTTTTATATTTAGAGCACTATAATACGTTTAATAAATTTTGGGTATTTCGTTATATTTAATTATTTATAATGTTTTCATATGAGAAATCCTTTTGTCGACATTTTAAACGGGAAATCCTCTAATAGTTAAACTGTACCTATAAATATAATAGTATTATTTCAAAATAAATGAGAAACATCCGCATCAGATTTTGTGAGGCATTTTTTACTTGTTTTAATCGTAATTATAAGAAGAAATATTCGTGTTTCTTTTTTCAAAAACAAATTATTAATTTCATAATTATACCTTTAAGAGAATTAAATATTTGCTTAAATAAAAACTATTTTGTATATAAAACTTAATAAATTTACTTATTTTATTTGTTCATGGAAAAGTTATTTTATTATGTTTATTCAAATAAATACATTTTTTCTAAAAATGTCGACCTAACATATTTTTTTCAATTCTGATCTGAGTCGCTTGGATTACTTCAAAGTGATATCGCTTGGCGAGAAATTGATGTATAAAATCAATGAGTTTTACGTAAGGTATTTTCTCTACTTTGAAGGATATATGCGAAAGAGATCAATTCCAGTACTCTGGGGTCAATGCCGATTTTCTTACATCTTTGAGTTCTAACGGCTTATGCTGAATTTAAAGGATTTCGGAATCACTTATTTTTCTTCAAGAGGTACAGAAAAATGTATTTGTTTCCAAAATCAAAATTAACTTAATTTAATTACGTGATCAAATAACAAATCATCGAAATAAATCAACTTCAATATTTTTCTCCCTTTGAGAACAGAGAAAAAGTATAAACATATTCGTCCCAAATGACGCATTTCACGAAATCCCGGCATAATAACAGTAAATCATGAACTTAGTGTTTCCCAACTTTCGCATTCCCGTTTTCAACACTTTATACATTTTTCACAATGAAAGAATTGAAACGTCGAACGAAAGTTGTCTGTAGTCTTCGATTGTATACTCTGGAAAGAAATTCAAGATTCTTTCTTTGGATGGAAAGTCTTCTCGTACCTCCTGGCTAAGAATCAAATTCATTTCAATATGAACTACATTCTTAAGCCGATTCATTGACTTTTATATTTATAATACACGATGAAGTGCCAATTGAAAACCAATTCTATTATATACTGATTTTTAATTGTTATATAACCTAATTATTATCTAATCTTAAAAGTATTCATGAATATCTAAATGAAACATTTTGATAATAAATTAATTGTATAAATTACTTATTAATAATTACTTCTACTACAAGTATTTCTAGTTTGCACCAAAATTATTTTGATCTTTAATTGCTCACTTCAATTACTTCATTCTTCAGTATATTCATAATATAATTAGAAGATAATATTATAATTAAAACATTATATTAAAAAAGAAAACATAAAAATCCTGTATATTACTTAAGCTGTATTATAAATATATAACATTCTTGCACATTAAGTAAAAGTACAAATTTATATTATTATTTATATGATTAAGTAATATAAGGTTTTCGAATTAAGTAAACTAAAACTACATAGTCATTTAATTACATTAACATTTTTTTATTAATTTAAATAACTAGAACAAATATCGTAACACATAAAGAAGAAAATGTATTCATAGGTTCTACTTTACCATAACCGATACAAAATACAGAAAAACATGTGACATCTGTAACTCAATCTGTGGATAAAACATTTTTTCACTTGAGTACTATAAAAACAATACAATACAGTTTTAAATGGGTTATTACGACAAAACCATTGAACTTATTAAAGTTAAATTCAATTTATGTTTTTGCATTTCTTTTCATCACGTATATATATACATAAAATGTCGTATATAAACTTCCTTGTTTATATATGCATTATAATAACAAATATGAAAAGTTTCAATATTCAACAACTGGAACAAAATGATTCGTGCCACAGTTGGGCTCTGAAATCACATTTCTATACCTGCCAAGTGAAATTTCTTAGTCACTGAGCACACTTTATGTAAATAAAAAAATTTTATAGACGTTTATTATTACCCAATTTAAGCGTTATAAAATTCTTCCAATTATTACTTAATTCATTCTAATAACACTTTTTCTCAGTTATTCTTTTACACTATAAGAATGCTATCAAATTTAAACTTAATTACTTTAAAATAAGTTAATTTAAATTTAACAAAAAATATTATAAAAATTACAACGTTTCAACCAAAAATGACAAATTAGATAATAATAAAAGGATAAAAGAAAAATTAGGAGTGATTAATCGGGAATTAATCAGTTCAGGAAGTTATTTAATTCTCTTTATTCTTTTGCTTTTTTTAATTTAGTAATTATTACTTACGTTTTTCAGTGTGTAATATGTACCACACAAAATAATATGTTAAGGTGTCCTCTTTACAATCTGAGTTTTTAATTAAATTCGATCGTATTTTCCATAATATACTGTTACGCCCTGGCCCACGGATTTGTCAAATGATAACGAATGATTGGCGGACAAACGTAACAATAGGTTGTAATAACACATTTTTTAAAATTTATGTTATTTTTTGTTAGAACAGAGTAACGCTTTAACGATTAAGGATGTGTAAATACAAATCCAATAATTATAAAAAATGAGACAATTAACTTGCATTTGTCTTGGAGGTGGTAAATAATATTATTGGTTTGGTTGGAAGATACAATATTATTACACTTACACTTATTATAGAATTACTATAATTAGGAATATTGAAGGGAAAATGGGTCAAAGGACTCTGTTGTGGCGTCGGTATGCTCAGTCTCACAACAGTTCGGGCAAAAATTAGAATGATGGGAAAAAATGAAAATAGTTCCAATGGATTTGTTATGGTCCTAGTACGTTTATTCTCCCAAATTCAGGAT
>JABFOX010000787.1:0-14931 GCA_022817665.1 Axea sp. ZL-2020
ATTAAATTAATAAAATAATTATAATAATTAAAATTAAGAACGTTTTTTTGTTTAAACTCACCTTTCTGCCCTGTCGGAGAGTGCGTCCCTGGATTGGCCCTGTAATGCAAATGTGTGATAAGCGTAGAGCAAAAATTTCATTATTCAATTTTGATTCATTAAAAACTGTTACTAATGATTTTAATAAAATATTACTGATGCGTAACATGGAAACAACAAAGAGTGTGATAATAATTCATATGGCTGCAGTAGAGCAAAAGTTGAACAATCAACGAACAACAACTACAGAAGAAAATGACAACATTGCAGCACTGAGATTGAATCATAATTGCGAACCACAGTTCCATACTCTACGTCAGTCTAAACTCTAGACTGAATGACAAACCAAACAAATTTGACAAGCAAGAATCAACGCTCTTCAACTCTCCTCACAGATCTGTCAATCATCTAACTCCTAATACATACATCGCAGTTAAAATATCTTCTCAAACACGTCCATAGCTTCATATCGTTAATTCGAAAAATATAGAAAATTATTTGAAATCCATATTTTCAACATTTTGAACATTTTCCATTTATCCGAATTGTGCAGTTTAATTTTCTTAACGCAGAAAGAAAGAAAGTGTTGTTTTTTTTTTTTTTCACACATATATTTTATACATGTTAACTAAACTCGATTTATTGCACGCCCCTATATATTCCATCCAAACAAGTAAATGAAAACAAAAATACGTATACAACATATATGGTCAACACACGGAATACCTATAATATATATTTCCATGTCTGTGGACTAATTCAACACAGAGCGTTGTTCTGGCATGAAATTGATTTAGAACAGCGCAATAAGTGTCATTGCAATAAATTCCTTTTTTGCGTGTGACTAACTTGATGAATTTTGCGACAAAGTTATTTCAATTGGATTTGTAAAAATATATATCGTATCGAAATGAAATATAATTCAAAAAACTCGCAATTTCTCATCAATGTATTCGTCACTAATTCTAGGGCATAATATATTTTTGAAGTTAACAAAATAATCCGATTTTCGTTTACGCTGGTACAAATTGAAATAAAGTTCGGAAATATACTCATGTACAAATGTATTATAAATTTATACGTCGTATTACATTACCGATGCAAATGCTCACATCTCCCCTTAAATGCAAATTAAATGAGTTTAACCTAGTTTTTGAAATGCTTGCAAATGATCAATTTACCCACACTCGTGCAAAACGTGCCCCCATTAATTTTTCATAATTAAAATCGCACAAAAATATTCCGCTCCGAATTTGCGATATTAATTAGTTATCCCGATCGTTTGGTGTTCAACGACTTGTTCTATTTTTCTACGATAAATAGACAGCTGAAGAGCCTTGAGTTTAATCTTAATGCTTAATAGATCCACTTCCATCGTTTTCTTCGGTTTATTTACCCGAGCTTGAATAAAGGATAAACCAAACAGTGATAATATAAATAAAGTACAAGTGCACATTAAGGAATAATATTGCTAACCCACAAAGCCTTAGAAAGAACTACGGTAAAACGATGAGTATCTGGGATTGATTCGTCTGAAATTTGTATAATAAATTTTATTAAAATAATAGCTCGGCGGGTAATAGTCCTCGCAAAAAATAAACGCATCGCGATGCTAAAAGAACGTTTATTAGACATGCAGGGCGTTTTGTACGCATTTCTTCAAAGTCTTCTGCTAGGAAAGAGCTTTACAAAGATACGAACTGCTATTTATATTTTTACAATTTTACTCCAAAGTAATTTATTCACTCGTGGACGTATCATTGTTATGCATAATGAATCAATGAGGATGTATAATCAGGAATAATAAATTCATAATGATAGATCAATTTAATGAAACTGATTTAATATGTAAAAAAATTGTAAGTTAATTTAGAAAACGATGCAACTAAATTGCTTACCAAATTCGATTGTAGTAAATAAATTGTACATTTTGTAACAAATTAACACAACATCAATAATTTATTCATGTGCAAAAAGTAAGCAATAGAAGAATTTTTCTTGTTTTTTCTTTTTTTCTGTTTTATTATTATTAAAGAAATAATAAAACAGCGAACGAAAAAAAGTTATTTGCATCTCATTGATTATTTATTATTCTCAATATTGAATTTCTAACAAAGGTATTTCAATATTACAATATTTAATGCTAACATAATTAGCAATTATTATTACTTTTCTACTTATCGATCGGCAGTGTTGAAATTTCAAATGCAAGAACATTTCTTGTCGAGTAGCAGACTAGTCATCATTTATAATTTTAGGTTCATACGTTTTGTATCACATTGGTGTCACAAAATTTAGCCTGTTTGCTGTTTCTGTTTCAGAAAAGCATTTGCAATACAAATGTCAAGAGGGACACAATACGATATATTTTTCGCCGCAATTGTAATCTCTCCATTTTTGTAATCAGTAGGGTATAACTTTGTCGCAGTTTTACTATGAATTTTATTTCCAATTAACAAAAATTCAAATCCTTCCATCGAATTAATTTTCTTTCACGGCAATTAGCTTGATAAAAAATTTGCTTCTCTTTAAATGAGAAATAAATCCGAGAGATACAGTAATAAGACAAATATGATTTTAATTACAATAAATACTTTACGACATTTTAATAACAAATTAACTGCGATTAGCTTTGGTGTAGAGTTCGTTGTTACGTTAATATCGCGCCAGGGACTATTATATTCTCGGAAGTTTTGCACAGATGAGAAGAGACGTACTCAAACTTTGAAATATTCTGGACCCGTTATTACATGGAAAATTATATCGGATGTATTACGCTATAGCCCGAAAAATGGTGGCAAAGTTGTATTAATGATTGTCGACGAATTAAATATTCGGTAACGATTCATCTTTGCGGATAACATATATTATAGAACGAACTCATCATTCGATGTGTTATATTTATTTCTTACTCGACTGCAGAAATAATCGTTCTTTGTCTAAAAGTGCAAACAACGCGTTAAGAATTAATATTTGTTTGCACAAAGACACTGCTTGTTTGGATAGCGGAACGTTAAGCATTTAATAACATATTCTCATTTTCATATAAAAATAATTTTCACTCTTAGCTTTTAATCAAAACGCGCATTGCATCAAAAAATCACAAATAATCGCCTTTTAAGATTATCTCTTTGTACGTAATGTACAATAAAAACTTAACATTAACGTATCACACTTGTTCAAAATTAATCATCATAGTTTACATTGACGCTAATTTAACAAATTATGTGTTTCCATAATTTGTTTTTTAATCGTAAAACATGTCTCACAATTTTAATAATGTAATAAAGTGTATTAAAAGCTTACATATTATGAAGATATTAAATACCTAAATATAATGTCAACGAAAATATAAAAATACATTACACAACATCTATATTAACGCGTCAAGAAATTGCAAGTTCAAATACGCGATGAAATTTACCTTACTTTGCAGTTACTAAAAAGAAAAGTAATTTCCGTAGTAACCTTATTAACTTTTTTTCATTTACAAACAAAAACCCTAAAATCCTTTTAGGCTATTCACTTTGCACGATGATTCATAAAGATATTTTGTTGATTTATTACGATATAAAAACATTTCGTATTTTTTATTCTGTTTATTTGATTTTTCACATTCATATGTAATGCTTATTCGTATTCCACAGTTTGTTACTGTCGAGAAATAAACCACTGACTTTGAAACACCATACATTTTACACATGTCGATTATGCACTGCAATTGTTTTTATTAGTGCAGAATTAAATGATGTCTTGGAATATTGTCAGTACTCTACACGCCAAAAGAATTTGAAGGTACTTTTGTTCACAACGATGCCTGTATTTTAGCAGTGCCAACAAGTTCAACCACAATCGCGACAACTTAAGACACGGCTCTGTTAACTCTACCGAATTAAGCAATATAAATAATTTGTCTTTCCATCAACTGTTTTTAAACCTCGTTTATGAAGGAACGACTGGTTTCAAACCGTGCAGTTGATGAAGAAACTGTTTTTCATAAGAATGAAATTTATTAAAGAAGAATACTAAACATTGCAGTCTTGACGCAAATGAAGCACCATCATCCCATGTTTGCGTAAATTATGAAATAAAGGCAGAAATCATAAAAGTTATTTTAAACAGTGTGTCATACTCGACAACATGCTTTCAAGTGGCACAACTGCAAAACTGAACGCCTGTGAAATTACGTATTAATTTTGTAAGCGTGAATTGTTAAACTTTTAACTTTGACACGGTGAGGAATTTGTGTTTGTACGAAACAGTTTGCGGCATTGAAAAGCACGAATCCATAATGCTAATAAATAATTGAAATAAAACGAAATAAAAAGTTTTAACGCTTATTCTTTTACAGTCACGATGTTGAACTTTTAAGAATCGTCTTTACGTCAGTATTCTTATTATACGATAAAATTAAGATATTTATTTAAAAAATTCTAATTATGCAATATCTTATTCATACAGAAGCACGATTTAAAACGGAAATAAAAAGGTTGTTACAAGCGTCCTTATTATCATATCCAGGTTTAATATAGTCATATTCAACGTTTCCCTTTAAATCTGAATGACACTTAATTTCTTATAAATTGATTTTATTAAAAAGATGACATCTTTTATCAATTTGGTTTTATTTAATTATTCTGAAAAATTGTATGTCAATTTATATTATAATATAAATGAAATGCATAATATAATTAAAGGAAAGTGAATTACTAACATTTCAATATTAATTAAAAAATCAGCATTTTGTAAAATTGAAATAGTGATTGAAATGAAGCGTGGGTAATACTTATTGTATGTAATATCAAATTTTGAGTTGGACATTTTGTTGTATAATTTTGAAGCCATGATTTAAGGATGGCGCAGTCGTTTTTGTTTCGCATAGATTGCTTTAAGTTTTGCACAAAGTAAGATTGCTTGACAATCATGCAATTAATTTAAAGTCACTTACTCCGCCAGGTACACGTTAAAGGATGTTGTGTACGTCCGGTATATAAAATATTACTTAAAGTATTCCTTAGGCATTTCAAATTTATAGAAATATCTATATATGAAATAAAATAACACCAGTAATAACAGAAATCGTATTCGCTCCATTTGAACTACAACTGATTGTACTTCAAAGTAATGATTTTGTTTACTAACACTGACGTAGTACGGAATATTGATGTACATCACTAATTATGACGAATGCTAAGAAATGGTCTCTTTTGACGTTTGTAATTCTGAATATTCAACATTTTGTTCGAAGTGGCAATTTTAATCAAAAATCAAATTCCAATAATTTCGATATCGAGTGACTTGATAATTTTTACATCTTGCAATTTCAAATAGATAAAATAGTTGAAATAATTTTAAAATAATCATAACTTCAAATACAGAAAGTTGATCACTCAACAATTAATTGTTCTATATTTAATCACGCATGTATTATGAATTTGTAATAAGTTCGAAACTCTGATTTAAATCGTCGTTACATTTTTTTGATATTTTTATTAGATTCAATATTTCAATTTCATTTGAAATTTTAACGTTGTGAAACTTCGGTTTAACAGTATTCAGATTAAGTTTCGATTATTAAATTTATATTTGAAATTTAATTGTGTTTTTTGGATAGTGAAAAATAATTTTAATTTACAATAATAAATAACGCAGTGTGATATAAATATTGTCATTTATAAAATTCTGTTTTATGGACTTTTTGTAAGTTCAGTTTATATTTAATATACACTGATAATTTTATCATCTTCTGATTTTTCCCGAATTTTTAAAAATGTCACTCTTTATGAATAATAATTTTGTAAGATTAATATTTAGTACCAATACGAAACTGAAAGCATAGATTTACACACATGGTTTCAATTAAGTAATTTGTGTAATTTCTGTTTTCCATACATCAATATTCGGAACACGGGGGAAATCAGAAGTATAAACATTTTCTTACTAAAGAAGAATTTTAAAAAAATGCAAAGAAAGAAAAATTTATTTAACATTTAATTTCAATAAAACTAATAACAATTGTTATGACTAATATTCTTATTATCATTTGAATAATTATGAACTCCTATCATATAACACATTACAGAAAAGTTTAACTTTAATTAACACAAATTTGATTTTTATATATTATACGAGAACAAACAATACAATCAAAGTTGTTTATTAATGAAATTTCCACAACCGTACAATGTCAAATGCAACAATTTTATGATTCTTGCAAATTAGTATGAACTTGAATTTGAAGAATGTGATTCGTAAAAAAATACATAAAATATTGCAAGTCCGCAAAGTGGAATTTGCACATTTTTGTTGCATTCAACAGATATGCCAACGGTTTGATAAAACTTTTAAGATTTGTTCCAATGTTATCAGACTTTATTATCTTGGGAAATTTTATCTCATGCAGATTCTTTAAGCTTTTGTAAAATTTTACAGTTTTTATACATAAATAATTCATATTTGGTTTTTCGTTCTTTCGCAATTTTTCCACTTTTTGGATATCGAAAATCAATTCTAAAAAAATCAATTCTTATCGATTCCTATCAATCTTAATATAACTTGTGGAAATAGTTTTAACTTCAGGATATTCTGATTTAGCTATCCACAAATAAATAATATAAAATAGTTTCACTGACAGATATACATTTTTTAATCCATTCTGTTGTGCGGAGCATTAAAAGTCAAAATTATAACGAAATAATTATTTTAAATGAAACTTTAAACCGTATGGAAGTATATTTTGATTAAACTTTAGTTTTTTCCCCTATAAATTCTCTATTAAAAGAGTATGCTAAAAATATGAAAATTTTAAAATAACAAAATATCTTAACTGAACATATTCCTTTTAATATGTAAAACTTCACTGTGCATTAAAAAATGTATTTTTGTTATTTCGCCATTATGGAGGTACGTAAAATAACTTTATTCAACTAATAAAGTAAAAACATATGTTCAAAATTATTCTATAAAATCGCATTACACTTAAAAAAAGGAGAATGTTAGATAATTGTAAATATTTATAATTTTGGTTTGTACAATATTTTGGTATATATAATATTGCATGCGTTTTGAATGTTTAAAATTGTGATGTAACTAAATAAAATGAAAACATTTAATTAATTTTAACATACTTAAATTTGATTTCATAATATTATTGTACCAACTGTTCCAGAATGTAAACTTAATAGAATCTTTAACTAAATCGAGTTTGATTATACAGATGAAAACGAATATACAGGTCATATTAAAACTATTTATACATTTCATTTATATCCAACGCATTTTCAACTTTCCAGTCAAGTTCGTTAAAATAACAAATCATTTTCAGAATATTCATTCATTTTCTGTAATAAAACTATCAATTATATCCAACATATGAGCACAGTATTATAACACCATATATTTAGCACGACAAAGTGAGTATTATAACACAATATGTGAAATAAAGTACTTTTATTTAAAAAAATATTTATATAAAAAAATATTTATATATAAAAATACTAGTTCTTATTGTGAAAATAAATTAAAATGATAGTTATTCAAGAACACGTTATTATGAAACATTTCAATTTTATTTTACTTCAACAGTTTTTCTTATGATTATTACGAGGCACTTGACATTTAATCAAAATTGCATCATAATCATTGTACGCTGATTAAAGTCTATGCAATGCAACATATCGAGCGAATACGTGCATCATTAATTTTTATAAATCAATGAGCTGAGACCTCTGCAAGAAGTCCAGACAGACGAAACGAAATCAAAGAAATGTAAGTTTTATATGAATGTAAACTGAGGTTTACAAATAAAATATGATTCGACCTAACTTCTTTATTTCTGACGTTGTGATAAAATTGTACTTTGCTTTATCATGAAAACATGGTTTCTTAATTTTTGTTTTGTCTTCTGCAACATTAATTACATTATTAAATTTTACCTTTTCCACTCTCAGCACATACTGTTTTTCTTAAACCAGATATTCTTGAACGAAGGCAGATTCACATTGATATATCATTGCAATAAAAGAAATTCGAACTAAATTATTAACATTTTTATTGCTGTATAAAACGTTAAAACTTTGCATTATAAGTTTTCACAGAAATAGGTTAACTTATGCATTAAATATAATCTCGTAATAATTTAAAATCAAATTTTGAATTTTCAGACTGCGAGCAGTATTTAATTATCAACGATGTTATACATTTCCGAATTAATTTTTAAGATGCTTTTATGCATATCAGATTTAATAATAATTATTGATAAAACGCAAGGTAATAATTATCTATGTCATACCTTTTCAAGATAGGTGTGTTGCTAACGAATAAAATGAATTAATTTAATTACTGATCAGTTAAGATAATAATTAAGACACTTCAATTTATCAACGATGCACTTATATAAAATTACTTTTTAATTCTTTAAAGTAATTTTTTAATAATTAACTTAATTTGTATATAATAACTGTATGCCAAATCAATATTGATTGTCGATATTTGACAAACAAATATAGATTCACACTGAAAGAAGTTCATGCAAATTTACAATAATATACTGTAATCGACACGTGTGTCTTCCTAACTTTTACAATTTACCACTTTCAATTTAATTTTCATTTATTACCAATAGAAAACTACATCAATATGTTTTCCAACTGAAAATAAATATTTCCTTTTTGACCTAAGAATCGTTACTTATGAAATGCGAGTTAAACTGCAAAGAAAAATACATTACGATTTGTAACTACTTGAATTATTCTTCTTTAATTTATCATTTTACACTGAATAGTTCCACAGACGAAGATACTTTTGAAAATGGTATCTTGACTTTACCGAGAAAGGGATTTAACTCAATCACCTAAATTTTATTCCATTTTCAAAAATGTCAAATGGAGTATTTCAACACTGGGATAAAATTAACCGGTTAAAAGTAATAATCCAAAATTGAAATAAAAATGTTCCATCGAATTAAAATGAAATGTAAACATTAACGTGAAAAACGAAACACAGTACCATAAACCAATAATACTGATTCGACGAGATAAATAAATCAAGCTAAAACCAAATGCATTTCTATGACGCAAGCTAGAGTCACGAATATTTTATAACGTTATATAATTGTTTTGCAGCTTCGTACTTAGAAATTTTCGTACGTCACTGCGACAGAGGTGCTAAATCCTTAAGTTTAAAACGATAGCTGCGCACGATTTCATCGATATACGTGACTCGGAATACAGTCTTTGGCACAGTCCGATACTTGACCGCGACATTCATGGAGCGTATTCAAGTTACACGTCAGAAACAACTTCGACAAGTTTATGAATATATATGATACACTTCTTTTACGTGAAAGAGTCCGAATAATTCGACAATTTCATAACGTCGTTTCTTTTCACTGAATTTATTTTTATAGAAATGCTTCCACCCGAGTTACACTCGTGCGGAAAAAAGAAACGAAAAGGCCGTCCCTTTCGCCGAAACAATTATTTCGCTGCCTCATCAGTCGTTATCAATTCTCGCGCAACGCAAATCGAGGCAATCGCGGGGTCAAAACATTTTCAATTTCGAACACCGGCGACTGAAGACGAATCTCCTGGACTGTTTTTATTCGCCTTACACCAGGCGTTAATTGTTTTATCATTCGTTTGAACGCGAACAAGATAATTTAAACCTTCGAAACAGGTTATAAAAACACGCTGATTTTAAAAGCAATTTAAGTCTCAATTGATCACTCGACGAATCCACTGTTTCCAGCGTTGTTGAAGTTAATTTCGATTCCATCGTTGTGCTACTCTTCAGGGAGTAATTGCGGTTTAGTAGGTTTAATTCAAACTTTAGTCTAAAGTTACATGATTAATTACAATACTGTAAACCTCGAATAAAATTATTCGCAAGTTACTGTGTCTTAATCAGATTTTAAGACGTAAGAACTTGCGTGTCTAATTATGGATTTGCAATATTTAAGAAAGGGCTCCCCGATGGTTAGATATAATTGATCTGAAATATACCAGGTGGCGTTTGATGCACTATTATTGCACAAAAATACTCGAGTCATCTCAGCACCCGTGAGCTCTATTGTTGATACTTCATTTCGTTGATACCATTTTCAAACTAAGGACAAATACCTCACATCTGATTCGAATTGAAAGTTGTTTCGTTTTATCTTTTAACTTTTTTTGACGACACGACTCTTTCTGCGTAAAAATAGATCGGATCAGAATCTTGTCTGAAACTAAATCAACAGAGGTTTCATACTTTGAACGAGTCTGAACAAATGAAAATTCTGACCATGATGACAAAATTGTGATTTTTCCCAGATTCGAACCGACCGAAGCAAGTTTTATGACATTTCAGATTTCAACGAAAAAACCTGCTCTTTCCTCTTTTTTCCTCAGATCCGATTATTCTTTAAAAATAAAAATTAGGTTTCGTAAAAATATTAAAGCATATGTGTTAATGTCATTTATTTCAAGACTCGATTCACTTTGCACATATCTTAACGAATGTCAACATTTACACGTTGTTATTAAATGCAGTTCTTTTCATTAACGTGTCTTAATTTTATTCATAACAAACAATTGGATATTTAATATAAATAAAGAGTTGGTTTTAATTTGCAAAATATATCAATTCATTATTATTATTATTATTATTATTATTATTATTATTATTATTATTATTATTATTATTATTATTATTACTATAATACCTCTGTAGATATTAATTTTGCCTGAGAATAAATTAAAGACAAGCTTTCAAACATAAAATAAATGTTAATATTACTGATGAGAAGAAAAACGAATATGAAAATGTTTAATTAATTAAGAGTTAGTAATAAAAATTATAATTATACTGTAACAAATACGAAAAAAAAACGAAAAAAAAGAAAGCAATACTTTAATGTATATAAATAATAAAAAATGACTGATTTTCTAAAAGAATAACACTTTCTATAATATACAAAAGTTAATAAATTATTGCGTATAATATACTGACAACCAACATTTCTGTAAAGGCTAGTTATTAAGAAATGACTGTACAACGGGACACTATAACGTATAATTTTGAATAGAAAAATTTGATGTTTTTAATGAATTTAATAGGCCTTATAAATTATATATTTATTTGATACCAGAATACAAAAATGTATATGAAATCTAACAAAGAACTTCACTTGCAAAATATACTTATTACGCTTTGAACAGAGTTAGAGGAAAACCGCGCAGAATTGTTTGAACGGTTGATTTTCTTTACGTGATTGAAGGTTCAAAGGTTTAGCGGTTGTAATTTCCTTGAAAATTTAATCTTTGACGATTGAACTCGCAAAATTTAGGAAATGTTCAAAACTCAGATCGAATAGTTATGCATGTATGTACGTATGTATGTATATTATTATACGGAGTACAAACTCTGAAAAGTTTCAAGAGAAAACATTTTTATATTAGATGTTAACATGATTTTAAAACAAAAATATCAACAAGTTATTGTAAATAAAATAATTGTCTACTCTCGTGTAATGTTTTTTCCTAAAACCTCGTTTTTTCTTTCCCTTATTTGTTACATTTACGTTCATTATTTCATTTCATGTTGTTTTGTTTATGTTGAAAAAGTCGTGCTTAAAAGAACGTATGATTTTTCAGCTTTAAATGGAAGAAAAGGAAACATTGAATGCACCATAAAAATGATTCCTGAATTGAAGTCTAAATACTTTATTTTAAATAAATATTTCTGCGAATTCTTAAAAAAGAGATTTTTTTCACGCGAACAATGATTTGCATTCATATTTTATACAGCCTTGTGTCCTACCTAGATATACAAATTTTATACTATTTTATGTCTTACTTAGACAAAATCAATCGACTGTAAAATATCCGCTTGGATAAAAATGAGTTACCTAAAATTTACGATGCAGATCCTACAATCAAGATTGTAAACTTTATACGTATGGCGATTGCCAATCTAATGAGAAAGTCTTATAAAGCCTTTTGTAAATAAAATTTGATAGATTTTTTCCATTTAAAACTGTTTTCATCACGAGTTTAAACTTTATAGAAATTAAACATAATTTAAAGCACTCAAAATTAATCGAAACTACTGTTAAGCGTTGTTCAACTTGTGAAGTTTTCAATCATATTTGAAATTAAAAATCTTTGTTAATGTTTCTTATCAGTTATCTATCTTTTGCGTTGTTTGGATTTTTTATTAAAAAATTAAATACATGACAGTGCAATGCTTGCCGACGAAAATATAACTTCAATATTCGAAATCTCGTATAAAAAGCAGGGTGCATTTAAAAAGTTAATACTTTTAGTAACAATAGAATAATGTTTAATATCCGTTTTTACTTTTTAAAATTGTAAACTGAATTCTGAAATACTTTGCATTTCATTTTACCGTTATTATTAGGAATATTCCTGATCCGCCATTCGAAGACTATCAAATGTAGTACAATTTTTTATTGATAATTATTGTCTTAAAAATCGTTACTATCGTAAAATAATTTAAATGGCCATTTTGAACACTAAAAAATATGGATAAAAATAACGCAAAGTGACAGTCTGACACCAGTTTAATAAACAAACGGCCCAATGAATTCCGTGGAGTATAATTTAATAAATAATAAACGGACAGAGATTGAAAATATATTTTAAACTCACCGTCAATTGAGAGTTGCGTGTTTTGAAAAAAACAATGTGACGCTATGAATTCACGATTAACCAATCACTATGACCTTTTAATAATTACATCGTTCGGAGTTTAACAAAAATTCGTTAAATTTGTACGCGTAAATTATTTTGTACACACGCAACATCATTAACAATTACCCAGTAAATGTAAATTCCGTGGCGTAACTGATATTTTGGAACTTGGCGTGGTTTAATAAACGTGAGGTATCCCGTAAATTCGGCACTGGCTCGAAATTTACTACACGGCCTTGCCTCGGTCGACTTAATTAACGTTCAGAAGGTATAGATCGAATAGTTCATTTTTAGGGTTTTTCTTATCAAACTTATATCAAAGGGGGTAGGGGATAGGGGATAAGAAATTACTACGTAAATTAAATAAATCAATATTTCATTGTCAGCACAGGTATTTGAATACTTTATAGATTTCAGCATTTTTTAGGATTCGCAACAATTGTCAAAGACATTTACACTTTAAATAAAAAAACTCTTTTTAATAGGAAAAAGACCTGTTTTGTTGAACAAAATCATAATAATTCAATTTATCAACATTTTAAATTACAAAGCACACATCTTTATTTCAGAATCAAGTTAAAAACGAAGACGACAAGCACAACATATGAACAAACAAAAAAAATTTAATTATGAAAGAACAATCATTTGTAATTTAATAAATTATGAGCATGAACAAAACAATTATACAATTAATTATTATTACGCATTTAATACAAGGTTTGAACACCGCGAAAGAAAAGAATTATTATTAATGGCCGAGAGATGCTGTTCTTATGATATAGGTATAAGTTGTGGGTGCTACCCCAGCACTTAATATACAACCAAAAATGCATTTCGCAGGGCTTGCTAATTCTCATGTGGTCACAAAATTTACTTATGGTATTGAATCTCAAGGGAGGTTTAATTTACTACTTCAAAGATCTGCCAAAACGTAAGTAAAATTACCTTAATTCAATAATAAAGAGTGATGAAAAATTATCTTATTCGCACAGGGTAAATGACGAGGAATTTTTGTTATTTCTATTAGATTTAAGTAGTAGAAAAAATTAGTTTATTGTTACGATTAATAACTATCATAAAGAACTTTTTATTCGTTAAACTTTTCTGACATAAAATGTACTGTTTTATTACAAAGAGCCTAGAGCAAATAATTTGTTTGAAGGTAATAAATGTAAGAATTATGTGAATGGTATCAAATATAATTGTAAAATATATTTTTTACATTTGTTTTAAAGCATTAGGACTTGTTACGATATTTTTGAAATAAATTGCAAAAAGTCTGATAAACTTTTTTGGATCTGTTGCATCTAAAGGATTTGAATAATTCCATGACTTTTTTCAGATGCTTCAAATTTGTTCAAGTGCCAGATATTATTTTCTACTTTTTTTATTTTATTTATTTTTATTTTAGAATTATTTATTCTATTATTATATATTATTATATATTAGAATTATTATTGAATTATTTTCTACTTTTATAATACATATTTTTAAAGCAAGTTACTTTGATAAACCTTTAAATTATATTTACTACTTATTAGTACCAAGGCTCATTATAAAATAACTAAAAATTATTTGTTAGGTAAAATATTTAAACTGGTATAATCAATAAGTAAAATATTATAGAATTATATTTGAGTTCTTGGTACACAGGTACGTGGTGCTGTATCAGAACCGATTTTTTCTTACAACTCTTTTATTTCATTTCTACTTGCAGGATATGCACGTAAAAGAGAAAATAATGTTAAAAAAATGTCTCCGACTCGTTATAACAAGCCTACCCCGAAAATGCTATTTCTTTTACTCCTGCTAATCATATCTTCTGATCGTCTACTACTAATTTTATTTTTCAGTGGTAGATTGACTTATCAATAACTACCTTCGAATTCCTGTCTACTTGAATGCTTTTGACTTTCCTCTTAATAAAAACTTTGCCTACTAAGAAGAGTACTTTTGAATATTTATATCAACTTACTCAATCCAAAATCTTTGACAACGAGTTTGTCATTTTTTTTATTTTGACACCTCGAAGCCAATATTTCTAATACCTATATTAAACTTTCCCAACAACTGTCATACATAATTTCACACTTAAAGATACAAAACGAGTAAGAGAACTTGTGCTCTTTGGATTTCTTGAGCCCATAAGCACCTTTTGTCACTAATGTTTCGCTTTTATCAAATGACAATCCCCCCAAAA
>JABFOX010000788.1:0-14926 GCA_022817665.1 Axea sp. ZL-2020
GGGGGTGACGAATCGTCGCAAGGTGATCAATGCAGTTGCAAGTTCATTGCCGTTGTACCCCGCCGACCTCGAGCATCTGCACCAAGGTAAAATGGACTGGCAATGAAATCCCGCGGTATTTCTGGGGAAACCGCGAATACAACGTTGTCTCCGGAACCGCGATTAAGAAGAGGCATAAATTTCAGAAGTTGAACTAAAGTTGTCAAGTCGAAATTCAAATTCCTCGCAGCAAACGGTAGATGGACATGTCAGACAACGGCAGCGCTGCTTGAATTTAGGGACAGATCTATTCCCCACCATCTGATGGTGATCTAAAGAAGGATTGATTGCAAGATTGGCGTTGGACGCGTGTGGTTCTTTCTCAGCGGACTGATTTTCGGATTAAATTTCGGAGTTTGTGAAAAAAATTTTCGAGAATTTCCTTTACCAAAGCGATAAAATTAGATATCTAAAATTTTGAATGGCTACACTCGAAAATTCCACCAACGATATTACTGTACGGACATGCCGATAGTGTAGCGATTATTGAATCACGGGTGCTTTTGATTATGTTATCGAGAGTACTGCAAATGCTCGTAGATGCGGCAGAGCCCTGGAATGGGACCGGAGTATGGTGTCTGAGAGGCAACGCAACCCACGATTCACGGAGGGAAGAGACTGCAGTCTGCAGCTGCTGTCTCGATAATTTTGTTCGAATTGTCTTTCCATAAGCAGTGCTTCATTCAGTTCTAGTTCATACGCTATTTATGCTTGGTGTATAAACTGTTGTGAAATGTAATGCAGTAGTATCTGATGAACTATCTCGTAATACTCGATCGAGGAAATAAATTTTTTGAGACGGGACTATAATTGTGTTGAGGCTGTCGTGAACGATAGACACCGTTACAAAGAGACTATTTTGTTTTATTAATTTGCGAATAAAAGTTACAAAATTATATCAAAATTGAAAAGCATTAAACCAGAATACTTGCCTGGTGTCTTTTGTAGTTAATCCCGTTACTAATCACGTAATTTCTGCTTCGCGGGAATGGTAAAAATTTACGAGGACGGACAGAGGGAAACTTTGAAGAATTTAGCGTTGAATGTCGGTGATGATCCTGACTGATACTTGATTTGTCTATAACTCTGGAGGTCTTATGTGTTTCACTAACTCAGGAAATCCAATGAACATCTAAACGTTCGCATAATTAACGTATCCGTGGCGAAGGATCGTGCGAGTAAAAATCTGCCACTTCATCATTTATTTCTCTTCACACAGTAATTTGGAATTTCTTTATAAATGTAATTATAATTTGTTTTAAATTTAAATCAAATCTGCGCGACGAGAAATGTATTTATTAAAACAAAACTTTTATTCGCACATGTATTCTAATCTGAAATGTTCATGACAAAATTTATTTTACTTAATTTAAGAATTTTCTAAAAGCCTCAAATTATTCATTACAATTTAATCACTGAAAATTGCACAGCATTCAAATCTCAGTTAATATTACGCATCCATCATTTATAAATTGTAATTTATAAATTTTTGATATTTTTCATATTAATTATTAACGTTAAAATATATCCCGTTTTGCGGGATTCGAGTGGCCCTATACATTGCCCAAGTGACTTGGAACAAGGCCGCGCTTTTTGGCAATTAATTTGAAGATGGGAACGTCTGCTTCATGGCGAATCGCCAACTACGTGCTTCTTTTATCCGAGAGGATTATCCGTTTTACTTTACAATTACGCCGTTCCTTTTGTTTTACTGATACGGGATATTCCATAGTATTTGTCATGTTTTAATTACAAGATCAAAGAAATTTCGTTATCGTATTACAAAGTCAACATTTTCAACTGTACGTATTTTGTTTAATCAAATCAATAAAACCCATCAACTTATCGCGTGAAATTAAACCTTGACTTATAATAATTAAAACTGTTCATTAAGCATTCGATTAAATAACGCAGAATTCTAAAGCAACTTTGCTTGAAATAAAACTGTAAAAATTAATTTCATTATTTTTATTATTAATTAATATTATTAATTAGTATACAATAAATTTTACGGAATTTTTTCTACGATTTATTTAATTGCAAAATATTGATTGATTAAATTTTATATCCAATTCCACAGGGTTACTCTTATCAACGAATTAAAACAATAAACAATTATTTTAGCAAAATTAGTTGAATCGTCAAAGATTTATTTCATTAAATCCAAAGCAAATATATGATAAAGTATTTTAGAAATCTTTTAACATATCACATTCGTTTTCATACGTAGAAAACTACACTCTTGGTTTATATGACCTATATATATACACACACACACATATACGTCACGTATAAACTTTTTATTATTACAGATTTATTGCTCCATGAACCCGTCTAGTAGTTGCAGTTACTATAGAGTCGATTATTCTTGTTCTGTTTTTTTTCGTTTTGTTTTTTAATTTATAATAAATCAATATTCATTATTTTTCATTTCCAATGGCTATTTTCGTACAGTTTACACAAAAATAAAATTGTCCATGAATTGTTAAACCATTCTTTATTTTAAATAATTTCATACTGAATTTCTGCTTCGTATTATTTTTGTTGAATGAATGTATTGTTAATTGAAGTAATAAAACTAGAAATTTATTTCTCCAAATATGACGTTGCCTGGATAATTATAAACTTTTAAACACTTTTTCAACGAAAATAAACTCATGATTAATGGATAAAGAAAAAGATGTTAACAGTCGCCAAATTGGTTTTAAATGGCAAAGAATCAATAAGATACACTGAATTGTACGAATTTTTGAATGTGCTGTGCAAGCCGAATTCTTGAAAATAAAGTGAGAAAGGAAGTCGATGAAATTTAAAGATTTAAATTCACTCTTTGTGATCTTTGATTTCTCGAAATATTTGAATATTACATTACCAAATATAATTGTTACAAGTGACTCACATTTGGAGTAAATTAAAGTACAAAATTACAAGAAATATAGAGTAAATATATAATGCAATAATACATTAACATAAGGTTAATATAGTGTAATAATTATATATATTTTTAATATTTTGCTATTTAAAAACAAAGTTTTTTATTTTTGCAAAATGATGCTACTACTAGTAAATTATTAGATGCTATACTAATAAAACTAGTAAATTCTGGAATATTTTTTTTCTTCGCGTGCTATTTCCAGAAACTCGAATGCAGATGCCTTGGAAGGAAAATGTCAAATGCGAAAGGTCACACTGGTTGAAAGAGGACGAAACATCATAATCCTGTTTCGCACGAGTCCAGCGGGCACATTCATTTCACATTTATTCTTAGTTTATTATTATTTATACTCTTTTTTTTCTTCTTCTTCTTTTTTGTGGAAAGAATAAGTAGACAGTTGACGAATGCTCCGGAAGAAACTCTTGATCTCTCACAGCTGAATAGCTTAAAATGACTGCACTTGCAGGAAACTTGTAAATGTTTTCTAAATTGTATTGTTTAATGCTTATGACGAGAACAGTGACGGAAGTTATTCAATCACCATGTACAATGAGATATGTCAGTTTCCAGTGATTTTAATTAATCGACAAAGATTCTACATCCTCTCAGCAATTCACGGACATAATACAAACAAGTGACAGTGCACGCCCATCAACGCTTTTCAAATATAAACACTAATACACGTGCAACATTCCCACGGTCCTCGCAGAGAGATTCTAGAAGATGATTCTGCTTCGATGAGGTAAAGCGATAGATGGAATAGTTATGATTGTTGGTAAACAATATTAAAAGTAAGATGCGCTAGAACTAATGTCAAAGCAACTGTTATAGTAACATTAATTGTAATGTTGCATACCTTATTTATATTTACATGTGGGTTAATTACCAAATATAAGTGTAAGTGCGTTTCAAGAAAAAACAAATCAAGTGAAGAAATGTACGTAATGTCATACATGTTCACTTCGCGTTGAGAAAATGAGTATTTTGAATAAGCTAAATTATTTGATTGCTTTACTTTGATAATTACAAAGTACGTTGTGTATTCAATGCAATATAATTTCTACTATTAATTTGTTGGATCTAAAGTGGATTACTGTTATATGTTTATTACTGTACTATTACAGAAAAAAAGAATATTTATCGTGTTACGTATATTTATTTTCTAACGTGAAATGTATTGCTAATTTGTACATTAACATTCATAAAATATCGAATGCACTTAATTTTTATAAAAAGTAAGACATGTTGGATAGTCATGCTAAATTGTAGATCAGCTGGAACACAAAGTGGAGTTAAAAGCATATCAATCGATGCCGAACTCAGGAATGAAATAAGAATATACGAACAGTTTAGAGAACATTAAATACTGTAAAAATATCATAGCTTTGATAAATCTGATAAGATTGAATAATTCTAGAAAAGTGTTACGAAATTGAAAGAAATTTGAATAAATTACTACAGATTTACTAAAATGACAGACAACTGGGGTGTAAAATTTATAAAAATTTAAAATGTTTTAAATGATAGCATTTATTTGAAATAAATTTTCGATAAAAATAATATTTTGATATTTAATTGCAAATAAAAAACATCTTGTTAAAATATAAAATAAAATGATTCAAACAGTTGAAATATTTTCAGATGAAGATTCATTCAGATTAATTTTTATCATATTTGGAACTATCGTTTATTTTATACGCGTTAATGCATTCGTATGCAAAATTATTTTGTTTAATATAAATGAGACAATAAAAAAATAGATTTTATATAATAAGATAAATTAACAAAAAAATCTTATAACATGAATGCATTTCAAAAATTAAATAAGAATTTTTATTATATCTCAGATTTTACTATTTTCTGTAGTTTAGTATCACTTTGTACGATTTGTATTTTTTATTCCAACGAAATGAAAAAATACAAGGATAGAGCATTGTTTTCTATGATAAATTTTACAGAGGTGTTTTATAGAAACATGTTTTAGACACATTGTAATTTCTATCGACTCCGTCGATACGCAATATTTCTCAAGGGATACAGTTATTTCAAATCATATTTAACCCTCCGTTATTCGCATATCTTTTAGTATCTCTTTTTCACTGTAAAAATCTTACTGAAACTTCTTTGTCTATAAAGCTATCTGTTTAAGATGGGAATAACGGAGAGTTAAGAAATATTCAGACTTACACATAACATAAAACAAAAGGAGAAATATATAAATAATTTTTCATATTGACAATATATTACTTTTCTTATAAAAAATTTTAACTTTACAATCAAAAATTAAAAACTATAGATTTGAAGTTCCCACAATGAATAACTCATATTTGCTCATTTCTTGTAACTGCAAAGTATATTTAACATGCATTTGAATTTCGAAAAATTACCAAATATGAATAATTAAGACGTAATATAATAATTAATATATGCAGTGAATATTTAATTTTAATTTAATATTTTTATAATTAATTTATTAACCCCATTTAACCTCAGAATTATAATTTATGATAAATTTGTTTAACAACTATTTTCACACACAATATTGTTGTACTATAAGATAATATTGGAAAATACATTGCACTGAATGCTGTTCGCTCAATATTGTTTGGTGAATCTTGAATCGAAAAATGACAGACGAACCATTCGACAAAAAACTTGTTTAAGTAATTGCACTTGTCTCGGATTTTTTAACAATTGTTACTGAGACGTGATGAATTTCAGTGCAAAACAAATTTACGAAAACAACAAAAAGGGTATTGTTACGTTTCAACTGACAATGAATTTCATTAGCTTGCGAAACAGAAGATAAAATAAAATTGTAAAAATTGTGTGCGAAAAGAGAGAGGAAAGTAAAAAATAAAAAATATTCGAGCAAAACAAAACATAACCAAAATAAAATTTCATGGAAAATGGCAAAGCGACAAAAAGTTATAAAATGACTTTGATGTATCAAACATAACTTCGATTTTTTAAAAAAATAAATTTATCGCTAAATAACTTTTTTTTTACTTCTTTTTTTACAAAGAAACCTAACGAATTTTTTTGCCAAATATTTGCAAAGAGTAAATTTATTTTGAGCTTCGCTAATCATTCCTTGATGTTAACTAATCAAATTACATTTCGCAATTTGATATACGAGACTTTTTTAATTATCCTTTTTCATTTATAAATTGAAGAAATGCACTTTTCAATATCCATGTAATTAATTGCGAATAATAAACGGGCTTATTTTTTTAATGGAAAAGCTAATTGCATTGAAAGGTCCAGTACCGATGGAGGCAATATTTTTCTTTGCAAGAATGCAAGTTTTAATCGCAATTTTATTGCCTCGAAGAAAGCTTTCTATTTATCTTTGATCAATATTTATATTTTAAAATACATTCGATAATATCTTAATCTTTTTGTTGAAGCCGGTATGTGTTTCCGATTGAAACCTCGTTGGCTTGCGTTGATCGCCTTTTTTTTTCTATTTCGTTTTTTCTCATTTTTATTGACTCGGTGACTTTTCGTCACCGAAGTCAATCCCCCGTTCAAACACAGCATAATGAAAAATTGAGTTTTAATTAAGACACGGAAAAGCTTTAATGCCACATTACGATATAATACACAGTTATTTGATCTTTATCAAAAAAAAAATATTTTATTTGTACTGAATTCTAATTGTTTTCTACAGTTTAAACTTTTCGCTTTCAAAATATTAATGAATAAATACAGGAACGACAACAAAAAAAAATGTGAGCAATAACGTGGAAATTAAAACCAACTAATAATATAAGCATGTGTAAGTGAAACTAAAATTCATTTATATTGCGAAATAAAAGGCGTTGTAATTACTTGGTGTAAAAGTTCATGTCTCAAAACATTTTTATTTCTAAATGGATGTATGTAAAATTAAACAATTGTTAAATTAAATTATTTAAATGTATAATAAACATTCAATTTAGGACCAATAACTGAAGTTGGCCTGAACTGACAGCTGACAGAATTAATTTTTCATTATAAATGAAGGATAAAATAAAAACAAAGAAACCTAACTAAACAAACAAAAATTCAAATTAATATTAATAAACAAATATAAGAAAACTAAATAAGTATTATTGCAAGCTGTTTTTACCGTTGCTCTAATACATAGAAATATTATATAAAATTAAAAAAATATGACACAGTAGCTTGAAACTTTATTGGTCCTGAAAAGGATTCGTTGTTTTGCATACGATTAATAACATTAATTTATTAATTTAATACATGATATGGTTTTATGTGACGAAAGTTTGATTCCGATACGTTGTTACTTATTCCGCTTCAGTAATCCTTTAGACAATTTAGATAATTGTTGATATAACTTTACGAATGTTGTGCTTTCCCAAAACAAAAGTACACCACTGCCATCGAGACTTCGCTCTCGGATAAAGAAGTTATAAAAATTGCGATTCGGTATTTACACGCAACGGTGCAACTCCTTTACAATAAATAATGCAAAAATGTAAATCACACCGTGGAACATTTTTAGTTACCGCAACACAGAAGTGAGCGGAAAACTCTTTAATGAAAAATTGCTTGCAAAATTCGAATATCTGAAAAGCATTTTTCCGATACACGAATAATTTTGATATTTATTTGATTTTTGACACAATTTATTGCAAGACGTTTCATGGATTTAAATGTTATTTTCCATGCCTTTGCAGTCGTAATTTATCGATTTGAATAAAATATAAATGGCATACTTAATTGCACAATTGCAAATCACTATTTTGTTTATACTTTTCTTCTTTTCACTACGTTTTGTTCTTTATTCGCGACGGCTGATTGTAATTATGTAAATATCGAATAAGAATATAAGTCGATTTAACGAAGTCGAAAAAAATGATTGTGCGTTAATTGTTTTAAACAAAATACGTATCAACATTACTGCGATCTTAATTATGAATGTTATCTTCAAATTTAAAACGGAAAATAATTGAGCAAATTAAAGAATTGTAAGAATACATCACAAATGTATTCTTACAAATTTATAGCGAATGCGTTATAAACTTGCACTATTTTATTAAATGAATTTATGTTCTGCTGAAAAAGCAGAAGTCAGTTTAACAAAAAATTTACTTGGTTTTCTACTTATACAATCATGTATCTCCTAACAGTAATATTTAACACAACGATGCCGTTGCGAGAGTGTAGTATCGCTAAAACGCCTCTGTGGAAATGTAAACTATGTGATGCATAGTTGATTGTTTGGTAAAGAAAGACAAACGAAACGAAGCAAATAAAATTGTTGCAAAAAACAACATAACTGGACAAAAAATAAGAGTTCCTTTTGAATATTGTAAAAGAACACGAGTGTCTCTTGAACTCCCTTATGTTCAGTTACTTTTATTATAAAAGCTGTAAACATTCCTATTGCAAAATCCAAATCAAAATAATTGCATGTCGTTTATGATTAACTCGTCATTAACATTTGTATCATAATTCCATCTACTGACGTTGGACTGAGCTGAAAACTTCAAGAATGATTGAAAATGTAACAGAATTCAAATTAAAAAACAGTTATTTAATTTAAACGTTTCTTCGTTTATCTGTTCATTTATACAAATACAGTGGAACGGAATTAGTTTAGTTGACAATTTTAAATTATTTTAGTAAGAAAAATTCTGCAGCGCTTCGACCAGAGATTTAAATGCCAGACTTCGATGTGACAGAATCAGGTCAACTTGGTGCATACAATGTATAAAACTGGCATCACAAACGTCCAACATTTAAGCTACCGGACTACATCTTCAGAGTAATCATATAAAAATATAAAATATCGTCACTGATGTGTAATAAAATAGTCTTGGCGCGAGTTACCTTGAAAGCACTCAAAGATGAGTATTTGCATGCTGCGCGATTTATTCAAGATCGTTCGAATATCCTTGTGTGCTCGGTACTAATTTGAAAATAAACGCCTTTAATGATAGTTTTAACAAACTCGGTTTCACTGAAGTCAACCCAATTAATATATTCTAATTCCAATTCCGATGCAGAAGAATTTGCATTAGTTTTCGCATCGTAATTTGGTAATATCCGAAACGGAATCAGAATTTGCATTGAATTCCGCATCGTAAATTGGTAAAGTAGGAAACCGAATCAAAATGCGAGATAAATAATGATTTCAATTCGTGAAAAAAATGGCTTATTTTCAATACTGAAAAATTTCTATTGCGAATTATGTTTTATGCATTTAATTTTAGAACATATGTTTTTCCGTGTATGAATAATTAAAATACGTGTAGGAAAATATTTCTGTAAATGGATTTATGATTTTTATATACCAACATAACTACTGTCAAAATGAGTTAAATAGAAAAAATTTTATGAAATGTATTTTATTGACGTTGCATGTGGTGTTTTACTGATACAAACAAATGACTATTATGAAAGAATAATAATTCAAAATACAAAAGAATAATATTTCATAAATACAAAAATGAGTGTAACAGTCAGATTTTAAAAATATCGTGTAATAGAATAAATTATTATCAATTTTAAATGCAAAAATCTGTTTGTGGAATACATTAGTTTCAGAATAAATGTGGAATACAGTATTTTCAAAAAAAAAAAAAAAACACCATTTTTCTAAGCATTAATATTTAAAATAAAAGTATATTTCAGATTGTATTAAACCGATTTTTATTACTTAATATCTCCTTAATGTTTAAATATTTCCTTAAATCATTTTTTTTGCTATAAAAATATTGGCGATAAATCGTAATTAATGCATTTGTAATAAGTAAAATCCAATTTCCAATTCATAATTTTATTATTAAATTATGCAATTCTTACTATATTATCTCAATATAAGATGTAAAGTTTAAATAATTATTTAAAACAAAGAGAAAAGAACAAATTAATTTTTCATAATGAACTACGTGATGGATATAGCTGAAGCTTTAATTGCAGTCAAGAGAAAGATGGCGCGCACTTACTAAAGTAATCATACCTTGGTTTTTAAGAACTTATTGAACGCGGCATGTATTTTAATAAAAATAGTAATACAGTAAAAAGGTGGACAAGACTCTGAAAGTTATGAGCAAATAAATAAAATATTTAGTTATCGGGAAGAAATGTGAGTGTATTGACGCCGTACATTGATATCCAGTGACACATTACAGAACGAAATCTCCACAGATAAGCAACTGATGCAGATTCAACTGTATCCAAAAATTATGCCCTAAAACATGTTCTTGATGTATCATTATTATATTTGATACATTCACGATACCCCAGGTACATCTTTTTCGAAGTGCATTTAAGATATCTGTGAAATGTTCTGCAGATAAGAAAATGTTTGTATCTACAATAATTTCTGCTATTTAGATGCATTCTAAAAAATTTTTACATGGTATAAAAATACGGTCTTTAACAAATGCCAATTATGTAACCGTAAAATGGTTTATTGTAAATTTTGTTTCATTCTAAATTTTATATAACCGCTTATAACTATCATTTTGGGAAATCTAACATCAATCAAAAATTCTAATGTAATAAATAATGAAATAAACAATACAATTTATTAAAATTGCTTAACGTTTTAATGTTATTATTGTAATTGTAGTGTTTATTATATAATTTATTTTTTATTTATGTTAGATATCCAAAAATGACGATTTAAAACAGTTCAAAAAAATGTAGGATCAATCAAAATTTACAGTAGACCATTTTACGGTTGTATATTTGTAATTGTCAACTTCTGTCGTGTTATAAATATTATGTTGTAAGAGATGCAAAAATTTCTATTTCGTGTAATGAATCGCTATAGACATGCTAACCTTTACACAAAAACTGAAATAGCATCAAAGTATATGAAATTACACATACGAGAACTATTTTCCCTCTTACGGTTAGGAATCCACTGTAATGATCTGATGTATGACATTGCATGGTGCACATTATACATTGTAATTTTGTTTGCAATCTTAAGTGAATTACATTAATATAAGCTCCGTGCTTTTCAGCTCGTGTAACAATAAATTATTCAAACATTTTGAAAGTGATCGACGTAACACCTTATTACTTTAGAAGAATAGATTACATTTTGTAACTCCGTCAAAGCTTATTTTATATTTTTTATTTATATTTATTTTAAATTTATATTTATTTTATATTTATATTATTAAAATATCTTGTTGAAATGCCAATGTTTATGAAGTTTTAACTAAATAGTTTGTATGTTTAAGCATAATTTTGCTGATTCAACTTTATATGACATAAACTACTTAAATAAATATTTACTTTTTATTCATATCCGCGTTAGAATACGTGGTTCGAAGACATCTATCGGTCATATAAGAAAGGTTCGCTATGATATAAATTCAGTTGTAAAACTGATTAAATTGATTGGAAAAAATAAGACTTTTATAGAATTGTCAGAAATAAATGAAAGTGGTAAGTATCGTCATTAACACGTTAGACATCACGTCACCCATATCTAGGTGACGGCTTTGTTTCCGCAGGGTATCCGTCATTCGTAAACGGATGACACCTTTCTTCGAGTAATTAAAACAAGATTTTGGAGGTAATTTATAGTAATTTTATTTGTAACACAATTACAACGAGTACATGCCATATAAAATAACAATAAATTATAAAGTTAATAGAAACGATTATTAAAAGTAAACTTATACTAATAAAAAACTAAAATAATAATTTATAAAAAATAGTAGTACTGCAAATTATTGTTATTTACATAATAGCAATAATCACAGTTACATGCACGTGGGGGCCCACCGCGTAAACATAGAAGTCATCGATATATGGGTGTAGAATATTTTTTGGCAGGAAACCGATTCACGCTGGGTGTTAAATCAATAATTGTGAAAGAAAATCATTTCTAAATACGTTTGATTTGTTGCAAAACTCATGTTTATACTCGGCCGTGCAAAACATAACCCGAAAGGCAGTATTTGTATATCAATAATTTGTTGAAACTATGCTTTAATTAGTATAAATAAAAACCATAATCGCTATGAGTGATGAATTACGTTTATTAAACAGCATATATAACTGTGCGATAGTTCAAATTAGAAAATACGAATAAAGTAAAAAGAGATACGGCTCAGTCGTTGAACACACCCGTTAGAATAACGAGAAGAAGGAGAACCGACACGCGTACGGAGCTCCATCAACAGAGCGCTGAAGGAACTACAAAAGATTAATAATTTTATTCTCAACAGTAATTAATAAAGCAAATTAGTTTATTAATTATGATACGTTGTAACTTATTCGTAATTGTATTATGTTGTAATTTATTCGTAAAGCAAAACCGATCTTAGAAATGAACAGAAATTCCCTCCTACAATTCAACAGTTTTGTGTGATCTTATAAATTTTCAAATACCTTTGTTCGACAATTTCAGCTGCTGAACGAAAAATCGCCTTAATATATCATTGGTAATTAAACAAATAAAGTTTAACGATATGTTTTTAATTCATATAATGTAATTAATAAAGTATTGCATATTGATACAAAATTAGCAAAAGGCGAACAAAAATGACTCACTCTGACATGCAAACATTGTGCCTCAGGTTGTTTTGCACGGTCGATAGTAAAGACGTGTATTATAATAAATTAAACTTATCTAAAAGTGAGATTCTTTCACAATTATTGATTTAATGATGATACTTACCAATTCAATTATTTTTGACATTTTTTCAATCAATTTAATTAATTTTATAATTGATTTGCATCTCCACAAACCTTTCTCATAAAACCGACAGATGTCTTCGGACCATGAATTCCGACACGAATTAAAGAAAAATTAAATTATCACCACGGAATTTATTTATTATTTTCAAAAAGTTTCTTTTTCAAAAGTTTAATAATGATAGAATTTAAAGGTTAATTTCCTAGTTAAAGAAATCTATTAAATCAAAATAAACGGTACACAATTTTAAATCACGAATACCCTCTAAAACAGACATTGCACCGTTGGAATAGGTTTTAATAACACTTGATCGATATTTGTTACAGTGGCTGTAATGCAATTGACGTAAATATACAGCGTAATTGAATTTTCTTTCAATTCTTTTTATATTTAGCAATAAAAAATACCCTTGCGTCATATTTTAAATAATCCAGAAATTAAATGTTCTTTTATTTTATAATACGTTGTTTGAATGTAAATATTTTGGTTAAAAATGTCTAACTGATGAAAAAACTGTTATCTTTATACGAACAAATCAATTTTTTATTAAAAAGCTTTAACTTTATGATAACGTTATTTCAGTATTCCTCTAAAAAATATACAACCAAGAGCATAAAATTCGACATCACTTTAGTTCATCGAAATCTACTGTGACACAGTAGTGTTTCTACGTGTGAAACACGCATGGAGGGCTTGAAGACCGCCTTTTCTCTAAATTTGAATAAGTAATAAGTAGTCCACTCATACAAATAAATGCATATTTACTTAAAATATATCTACAAATTTACTTAATACATTCAAATTGTTGTTGATTATTTATCAGAAAGTATAATATGGTATTCATCAATTAATATTTTATACATAATAAAATTCTGTTTAAAATAGTATAATACAATTTTAAAAGAAAAAATCATTTTCTCAAAATAATCTTCAAAATAACCATGTACAAACACATTTTTTTGTTGATCTTCATATACGTATTATGAAAAATCTATATATGAAATTTATGAACTCTTCGCTGTCATATATTGTTAGAAAAAGACACGAGCGAGAGTGCGATTTTAGGTTTGTTAGCCTGTATGCAGGGCTCCGATAGGTGTAGAGAGGGGGGACGAATGGTTTGTGAATGGAAGCAAATTAAGGTTGAACGCGTGCGAGATTATTTTGGATAATAAAAAATATTTACGTGGTAGAAGTGCGTTTAATTGTGTCACGGACCCTTGCTATATTTCAT
The DNA here is from genome assembly GCA_022817665.1 of Axea sp. ZL-2020. Taxonomy (NCBI): domain Eukaryota; kingdom Metazoa; phylum Arthropoda; class Insecta; order Hymenoptera; family Scelionidae; genus Axea; species Axea sp. ZL-2020. The sequence continues at coordinate 13,885 of JABFOX010000788.1, forward strand.
GCGTATAAATTACGCGATCGTTCCAGAAAGTGGTAACCCTAATAAAAGGTATAATTTTATTATGGCTAATATATTTCTATTACATTGACTTATGATGATGTTCTTCAAGAATTTAATGCTGTGGAACACTTATAAATATACGGATACACATTGTCATTGGTGAATATCGACATTGTACTTTTTTTGTATCGTGTTTTTACATTTGAAACACTTTTTTAAACATAAACCGGATTTGATGGCGTGTTTTACTTATATTTCTAACATTCATATTTTTATTATATGACAAGTATATATTTATTTATACTAAATTTGTTTGAATTAGCGTTGTAAAAATTTTGAATGTGTGATCGTGATGCTTGACATTTTTTAATTTCACATTGGCACCACTGTGCGATAACACTGCAGCACTGACGACAGTTTTGCAATAAAATTTAAATATCAGGATTTTATCATTTAATTCCCAACTGCGTTAACAGAAGGAAAACTAAATAAATAAAGCGTCAAATGTTTGAATATGAAATTATATTTGATTTTTTTAAACATTTCTTAAATATTTTTCATTAAACATATATAATTTAGTATGTATGTAATTTTTTGCTCACAGAACTTTACAAAAAACATAATACGAAATATTACAGTAAGGACAAACTTCCTTACATACGTCTGTTGAAATTTTTTTTGCAACACGAAGTGCCCTCTACAACCGTGAGTCGGAACCGAGCTCAGTGTAGCAATACTTTTAAATCAAAGTTCACTCAAATTGTTTACATATTAATAATTTTTTAAAGAAAGACAAATAATAAAAGATGTTTTACAAAATTAAAGCACTTACACTTTAGAATGCATAGTTGAAATAGCAATGATATACAAAAGGAATCGAACAAAAATCAAAACACTTTAATAGGTCAATCAAACAAAACAACACAAATAACATAAACCTTCAACACAATAAAACGATACAACAAGACACGTATAATTACACTAAAAGAAACACAAACATCGAAGGACATTATAGCCAAGATAAACAAACATACCACTATGA
>JABFOX010000789.1:0-14926 GCA_022817665.1 Axea sp. ZL-2020
ATTTTTAAAAGTATAAATAAAAAATTCAAATATATCTTGTAATTCTAAAAAATTTTACACTTGTACATTGTTAATTCACAATAGGTTATATTATAGATTGAAACTTATTTAAAGCCGTTAATTAAATAAATTTGTCACAAAATGTTTATTCTTAAGTATTATTACAGCTATTGTGACATCGAAATTACAAATCATTTTTAAAAATGTTAAATTACAAGTATTTAGGCACTTATAAAGCACCTAAAGTTGTTTTAATTCTTTTTTTATTTTAGACTATATTTTTCTATTTTACATTTATGTTTGTTGAAAAATACATCCGACTTGTTATACGAAGGATTTTTTAAACTTTTAATAGATAGGTTCAGTTATGATATTACTGAATTATATTTCTGAATTATAATCTTACATTTTTACACTCCAATTTTGTTCTAATTTTATATTAGATTAAGTAATTTTGAAATAAAATTATTATTCGTAAAATATTATTTTAGTAAAAAGTTTTAGTTTAGCTATAAATATATAATGTTTATACACATATTGTCCAGAGAAAATAACAATCGATATTTTTCTTCAAAGTTTAATAACAGGAATTAAAAAGGCTTTTATTTTATAGCTTTTATAAAACAAATATGAATTTTAGTGTTTTGAACATACTTCTTCAAATATTTTTATTTTCTCCTAAATATTTCAAATTTTTTAGCATCTAAAGATAAGGCTTATTTGACTTAAATTTAAAAATAGTTAACGAATCAATTAAGACAAGTAAAAGGATATATACACATAATAAAATAAAATTTGGAAATGTACAAAGCATTTTACAATTAAAAAATTTAAAATAAATGAACAACAAAATGCAGAAAAAATGTTTATGGACCTTTTACATTATATATATATAATTATATACATAATTTGTATATAATTTTGTATGAAAATATATAAAGAACTATAGAAATATAGATTTAAAACATTAGATTTAAAGAAAGTTAAATGCAACGATGAAACACAAGCTAAACTGTATATTCTTTAATAATATAAATTATTGTAAAATCTATATAGAAAAATATCTGGTCAAAATTTTGCTAATAAAACCGTAAATATTCTTAAAAAATAATGGTGTATACAGTTTGAAACAACTTGCATTATTAAAGTACAAAGAACTCTATATTAAGGCAGGAATTGTGTTATATTATATTGTTTTTACAGATTTTCCAATAAACATAATGCGGATTACAATGCTTGAAATAATAAATTGCGTCTAACCAATCGGTAAAAATTGTGAATTAATAAATAATAGCGAAATTTTATTTATAGTCTTAATAAATATTTCTTCGTATGATACATTATTTCAGTTCTGCTGCATTTTATATTATCTAAAATCTTGTTTTAAATTCAACAAAGAAAGGAAAAAAACTTTTCCAATATTTATTATATTTATAATATAACATATATTTTTGTCTTAAACAAAATATAAAAGTTCTTCTATGTTAAGTATAGAAATTTACATATTGTTCTTAATGCATATATTCATTGCAGACCATTCAAACAAACTACTATACTTCAAGTATGTTAGTTGATCGGATGGTGCAGAATTATCTAGCTGATAGAAATCTAATGCGTTTTGTCAATTTCTTACTAATAACTTTTATATGTATATATATTCAAAAATGTGCTATCTAAAATTTAGACCTGATAAATAATTATAAGAAGCTGAAAATATACATGTAATTATTTTGAATTTATATTTATGTAATAAAATATTGTGAAAATTAAAAAATCTGAATTCTTTAGTAATAATTTAGTTTTCAAATTTACAATTTAAGTATTTTTTTATTTTCTCTGAAAATCGTTCTTTACTTAATAGTTTTTGAAATTTGAAAAACTTATCTGACTCGTTAAGTTATTTCTAAAAATTCGTGTTAAGTTCCAAGAAGTATGTACAGTATACATCTTAATTAATTTCAAATTCAAAATTATATTAATTTATTATTTTTAACGTTTAATTATGATATACATTGGTATGTCTTATTGTTAAACCGCAAAAAAAGCAATATTTAATAATCAATAAAACAGTCTAGTTTTTCGAAGAATCGAACGAAAAAATAAAAAAAACACTTTTTTGTATTTTATAAAAAGGCTATCCATTGATACCAAATATGTTCCCCTTCCCACAAAATGTTATTCCCTGGGAGTAAGGCGGGAAGATATAAATGGTTCTCATATAAATGAGAACCGCCATTTTTAATTTAATTCTAAATTACTATTTGAACAATTCGTTTTAAAATGTGTCTGAATCAAAAGTTACGATAATTTAAATTTACCGTCATTAGATCAGAACAGAAAGCCAAAGAAATCTAAAGGTGAATTTCCGAGATTTTCATTAAATTATATTTTTATTAGTGATACTTTTTGAAAATTTTAGTTTGTAAAGAATAAGTTTACTAACATAAATAACTGTTCAATGATTTTGGATATAATATCTTTCTCAGAAAATCTAATGTACAATTACGGTAATCTTAAAGAGAATTTTGCATTAATCACTTTTTCTCAAAGAAAGTGTTTATGATGAATGATTAATGAACTTAAAAAGAATCTAATCATTGCGAGGTTAAAATTTAAGAATGTGTAATTAATTCTAATATAAGGTGAATTCACGTGTAACATTGGTCTAAGCGACAATTAGTTTATGTGAGAATTCGCTAGTTATTTACAGAGTCTTAGTTGCATTACTGATATTAAAGATGCACAGTGGTTATATAATAAGCGTGCGGAATTATGATAAATGCAATCATTGAAAGTTTTGGATATAAATATTTAATAAGCTATTATTTAAGAAGATATCTTATAAGAGGAAATTAAATTCTAGATTTAAATAATCCTAGATTTAAATAATAGATTTAAAGAAATAAATAAAAAACATTAAAAAATGCATATTCAGAAAATTGTACTTTGAAACTATCATTGCAATGATCTGTAAACTGCAAAGACCTGTAAAATACAAGGACGAATTAATATTTGTTTTCTATTTTAAAATGAACTGTAATTAGTGATTATTTATTTTTATAGAATACATGCTATTGTCTTAAGAATCTGAGAATGCAATGTTAATTGTCTTATTATCTTAATACATAAAATTTATATTAATGAAATTACTAATTTTTTGAAATTTATAAATATAATATATGAAATAAAAAGTGAAATGAAAAACATTTCAATATACGAAATATAAACATTTTATATTTAATAAAATTGATGTCTTATTTGATGTTCTAAAAAGATTACATCAAGGTCCATTATTATTCAATATATTTATCAATAATTCTATGTCTAATATATATTAAAGAATATAATAAAGTGAAATGTTTTCATTTTGCCCTTACTGTAAAGTTGTTGTATTTGTGACTAATTAGACATATATGAATGTATGGATCTCTGATTCGGTCTCCATAAACGAATTTTATAGTAAAAAGTGATAAGTAATTCAGCACATACATTTCAGAATTGTTTTTTTCAATTTAAATTTTCCTTGTTCTTTTATTTCAAATAACTGTAATGGTACATTGACGAAGCTCTATCTCTTGAATCAATACATAAATCTTATGAAGTTCCTAAACTGAGCAATAATACCACTGAATGTCTTAATCTGTTGAGTCAACCGTATTTTAGAATTTCTCTAAGATCAATAAGACAAATGATTTTTGTTTTAAGTAATTAACCATCAAATTCCATTAACAATTCTATTATTAGGATGGATTAGGCTGTAAATTCTTTTGATATATTTCCTTTAACATTGTTTGAATGTATAAATATTATTGATATTTTTTTGTTTGTAGAATTATTATATTTGACACTTTCCCTAAGTTTGAGAAATTCCTATAGAACGTTCCAATTGAAGATTATATTTAGTATAAAATTCAACTAAATTAGTTCTTCACACTCACGAAAACAAAAAGAGGAATATAAATTTTGTTTAAGAATGTATTAACAAAACCCTTATATTTCATTAATTTTAACGTTAATTTAAATTGAAACGTTTTATCTCAATTATAAGTTGGGGTTAGATAATAATTAATCTTTGTCATTTGTTATCATTTTAAACAGGAGTAAAACAGAAATAAATGACGTTCATTTTGCCATTAGTGTTTATTGCAAATAAGTAATAACATTTTGTCATTATTGAAAATGATTCAATTAAAAAGTAACTACAGTTTTCACAATTCTGCTGATTTTTCCAAGTTATGGTTTTGAAACCATACTTCACGATATTTTAATATGAGTCTAAAATATACTGATATGTACTTGTATGATGAAAGAAACTGATAAAATATGCTGAAATTTCTTATTGACTTTTACACCTAATGATATTTATTCGGAATCATTTTATATTTAACCAAAACTGACTTTACAAGGTCAAATGAAAATTAAACAATATTTCGTATCTATTAATATATTTTTTTAAGAAATAATTTTTGACAATTCTTAACAATGCCTAGTATTTCAAACAGTTCTTCAACTGTCATTAGTTGAAAATGTTTCCTGGCTAACTCATCGGCATTATTGCTGCTGACGCCAGAACGTCCTAACTCCTAGAGAAAAGTAACTTCGTTGTTTCCACCTATTCTATATAGCTCAGACCTCTGAATCACTTTTGAATTAAACGAGAATCGTACAGGAACAGAAACAGTACTTAAGTATGAGAGCAAGGTGTAATTTTTCTTATCCAAATGTCCTTGGCCAACAATATTTCGACAAATTCCAAACGAACCAAATAATATGGAGTAAAGGTACAAATAGTAAAAATGACAATGTCTATCAAAATATAAATAATACAGTGAATGTTTTAATTTTTAATTCAAAAAGATAAAAAAAAATATTCAATAAACTAATTGGTTATTTCTCGTATAAAATTTAACATGGCTATTAACACACAATTATGATAACTTTCAGATAAATAAATGATTTGCACCTTATCATTTCATTTATCATTACTAAATTTATACACGTTATTGCGATGTATCTTAGAAAATGTTTCATATTTTAAAAGAATATTTTGTTTGTTAAAATTTTCAATTAATATGTTATGAATATACACGATTCATATGGTTTCTAAACGTAGTTTTAGAATTTACAGTGTATTTTATTAATTCTGGATAATAAAACAAAAAACGATATAAAATATGTAAAGTCAGCATAAAGTTTCATATTTCAATAAATGAAGATTTAGATAATTTTAAAAACAATACAGTGAAATAAAAAATGTGAAATCAGAGTCTTATTTAAAAATTCAATTTGATTTCTATAATAGTATAATCTTTTTTATTATATGTATATTTAATAATAAAACCACTGACATTTCTAATATTCAAAATGCAAGACTCTTATACTTTTATAACTTCAAAAAAAAATATATATATAATAATTTCAGTAATATATTCATTATGGTAGAAAAAAATTATTTCATTTATAATTATCTTAGATTATTTTGATATAAGCACATTCTTTTTACAATAGAAAAATTGGCTATTATATTTCCTTTTATTTTATATTTAATACGTTATTTATTGATTTAGTGTCAGTATTTTTGCTATATTTTTTTTATATTTATACAATGAATACTGTACATTAGATTATTAAATGTCTAATAAATGACTGGAATGATGAATCATCCAATCATTTTCGCAGAGCTTCATAATAAATTTATATTTTATAATAAATACATAAATAATATAAATTTTATGTCATTTAATAATAAAGAGTAATTCATAATAATATTATACACTTTTAATGATTTTATGTAGTTTTAAACTAAAAAATTACAAAATTAACCAATATTTTTAGAATTGTACACATACATATTTTTCCAATTCGAATTTAATGATGTATACATATTGGGTGCAAAACAAAAATGGCTACTTCGGTTACGATAAATATTTGTCATTTTTCAAACTGTCATAAATTCGTTAAAACAAAATTTAATGACTTATTCGTCCTTTTAATTTAAGATTAAACCTTCAGTTTTACGATTCTTACATTTGTTTTTCATGTCCACTAATATTTCTAGGTGGCGCCATATGAAATATAAAAACCCTTTTAGGAGAAAAATTTAATAACTTTGCAAGAATCTTCAATATTATGAAAGGCTTTTTCGAAATTTCTGTTTATAAGATATAGAGTATTTTATTCTTTATAAACTTAAAAATAATAAAGTTATTAAGTTTTAACAGAGTTACATGAGTTTAAAGAAAGGTTTGCATTTGAATGATTTCATGAATATTGTACACTATGCACTGTATATTTTTCATACGCTCAAAAAGGCATTATATACGCGCGCGTACATGTGTGTGTGTGCGCGCGCGCCTGTATGTATGCACAGGTGTATTTGTGGCTTAATCTCATGATTAATCTCGCAATCAAATATCATGAAAAAATGAAGAAAATGTGTGTTCCGACGGTGGTTCACATTGGGTAATGCTAATGTCGTAGGTGGGTCGAAATAGATGTAAAACTTACACACATACGAACAAACGAACGCACTTTTAAAAATATACAAAGTGTACAGTGCATAAAGTGTATAATATTCATGAAATCATTCAAAAAACGGCTTTATTTTTTTTTTTTCAACTGCAGTTCTTTATTCAAACTCATGTAACACGAGTAACTTTGGTTTTCATGTAGCGCCACCTTGAAATAATGGTAAAAATGAAAAACCAACATAAGAGTCTTGAAAGTAAAAGTTCAGTCTTGAGTAATTTCTTGAATATATATAATTATAATTCTAGAAAACGATAATAATGATAATTATATTAGAATCGTGTGAGTGTGATCAAGTGAAGGAATGACGTGAAGTTGAGGTTGAGTCTCGGGCGACAGAGGCTGGTTAAGGATGAGGTCTTTGGAAAATTAGGGAACCCTGTATGAATGACTTTCGGATGGCAGACATGAGATCAGTTTTTAAATCTTGTTTATGTAAGTGTTTAATTATAGGGAGTAGGAGGAAGATATGTTCATGGCATCGGTCTGAACCATGAATGTGTTTTATGAATCTTCGCTGGTTTTCACGCGCTTTAACTGCAAAGTTCGCAGTTTTACCTCAGTGTAATTTCTGGTTTCTGGAGTAGATATAGTGAAAACATACCGTCACGGCGGTTATGTCTCACACGATAATAATTGTAACCTGAATCTTAATGGATTTTTGGAACATAACAATACATTCGTGTCCTTTTTGTTTTTTATTTCAAATATATATGTTTATATAGTGTAGTTATTGATAAATTTATTGAAATTTTAAATCGTCCCAAATTATAAAATACTTCTAAAATTCTTGCATTTTATTTTTATTACTTAAAGTAATTCAAAAATTGACATGATTTTTATCTATTATTTGATCTGTGTGTATGATTTTTTACTGCATGAAATAAGAAAAGCAAAGAAAATGATAGTTTCATAATTGAGTCCTTATTTGATATTATTACAGATAATTTTTAATTATAAGGAACTAAAAGCAATAATCTATTTAATTAAAAATAAACATTTTACAAGGTCTTAACTGGTTTTACAAGCTTTTCGTAATGGTAGATTGTGGTGAACATGTTTAAACAAAACCTGCATTTCACCAGAATGGTATTTATAAGTAAATCTAGACTAATCAAAACTTTAATGTTTCTAGTTAGATTTTATCTACTCGAGCTGTACAAATATTCCATTGAAACTTAACTACAAAAAAAAGTTTTTATTTTAAAAGATTTAGACATTTATGAGTACTTTTTTTATTTTGAAAGATTTAGTGGTTTATAAGTACTCTTTTAATTTTATTATAAAAAATCAATTTTTGTACTTTTATCACGTAGTATTAAAAATATTATATTAATAAATACGCACTTAATAATTATTCAAATACAGATTAAATATTATGTATCAATAAATTTTAATAATTTCATTAATTTCATTTATTCAGTATGATTGTTTATTTTGTTCACAAATCAATTTAATTTAACTCTATTTGAATTATTGACATTTAATTTTCAGGTTATATCATCTTAAAATGAATATGAATTTTAAAATAGATAACTTTGGTAAAAGAATATAAAAATATTCTTAATAATGTTTTAAAGTAATTCGTGTAAAAATTTTATTTTAATGAAAGTGAATATTATTTTCTTTCTTTTTAAATGCTTTTATAACTTAAAAATAAGCGGTTATATTTTGTAATTCAATAAATATAACTGATTTAAAGAAAACTGAATAATGTTATGTGTCAGTGGTTTAAAGACTTCGAATGAACATCGAGAATAGAGAAATGAGGTTCAACTTAAATAAATTATTAGACAGCGTTTGTTTAATTTGATTTTTTTTAATTTAAATGCATTTAATATTTTTTATCTTGTAAATTTGATAATAACTTGTGATTTTAAATTTGTAGAGAGAGTGACAATTATATAATCTACACTATAAGAAAACTTGAACTTTCATTTAAAAATATTGGCCAAAGAATTAATTAAATTTCTTTACGAATACTTTGTCTTTTAATTAGTTTTAATTTGACAGAAATCTTGACTAAAAAGTTAACGCATGGAGCGCTTAATGGTTGCATAAAAACTATTTTAAAAAAGATATTGTCTTTGAAACGGCTACTAACAGGTATACATTCAATGATTAAAATATTTATTTTAATACAATTTTTGATTATATTTTTTTATATCACTGAATATTAGTTTGCATGAAAAAAATTTAATGATGCAATTGTAATATTTTAAAATTTTTATCGATATATATATCGAGTATGGAATATTCACGAATAAACCAAAATTGTTTCGTTGTTTGTGAAGCAGTATTAAATCCCCTTTTTAAATACCAATCAATAATTGTATGCAGTAAATTACGATTTGTACAGGAATGTATACAAAAAATTTCAATGAAGTATATGAAATCGAATGAAAAGTTTGTTAATTTTAAATATTGAGAACTAGTTATGAAATATCTGAAATATTCTTTAATAATATAGTATACATTTTATTTAATATTTAAATATAATTGTTACAAAAATAAACTTTTAGTTGTATGTATATTTTTACCATATTTATAGCAAAAGTGACAATTATTAATAGCTAAATTTCCAGTGTTATATTTCTTCTTAACGACCCAAAAACCTTTGTAATTTGATTTTGAAGCTGAAATATCTTAAAATGTACATATCTCTATCTTCCCTTCTAAAACTGAATTGAACATTATTATAACTTTCTAAATATTTATTTTTATATGAAAACCTATGCAAACACTGCTTACAAATACATCAGGATAAAGTAAAACGTTTCAAAGTTTATCACTAATTTATATATAAAAAATTATGTGTTTGCGTGTATAAAATAATGTATATTACATAAATTAAATTTAATAATTATACGTTACCTATAAAAATATTTTGACGATCATTAAAATAGAGCAATATTAAATAATTAATGTTGTTAATTTTTAGAGCATTAATTTTGTAGTTATGTGCTATTTTGAGTATAGTAAAATTAATCAAATTCACCAACTAATTTTTTAGATAGAATTATTTATTTATTTTGTATTAGAACATTCCATTTAATTATGTTCATGTTGCTACATATAAAAGAGAATTACAGTATAAAACTAATAATAATAGGTATTCGTGATTTTTACTTATTAACATGATTAACATTATTATTTCAATAAAAAGTCCATATTATTTTATTTAATATATTTTATTTGGACATTTAAATGTGTTATTTATATATTTGCGTATAACGAATTTCCGAAAAAAGGTAGTATATAGTAATAGTTAATAAAATCATTTTTGATTTCTTATCAGTGTATTTATGCACGACACATGTACGGAAACTATATAATATTGAAGTTATAAATTTTAATGATGTTCTAATAATCCGTTCATATTGTTAAAAACAATAATGTTAAGTAAGCTTCAATACAGAAAAATGAAAATGGAATTTGTAAGAAGATCGTTTTAAATTATAAAAACATTGTTTTAATATGAGAGGTCTTTCATATGGAAAATTCTTCTTTGCAATTATCGTAGTCTTTAAAACGATTGTTGTAATAGGCTGTCACGGATAAAATTTGAAGGTAATAACATTGCCAATTTTAAGAGCTTATTATTTGACATTGACATAATATTTTATCGTACTGTTTGTTTTCTAAAAATTATTAAAATCTTTTTTTTTTAAATTAATTTTGTTGAAAATGAAACGGCGAGAAATTTACCATATTATGAGGTATGGGTTGTTACGTGGAACTACATCATAGGGTGCGCAAAACATTAAAAGTGTATTTGACTCTGGTGTTATATCAGACAGTATAAAATTGATTCGTCAAATTTCGTACAGGCAATTTTAACCTCACAAAGGAGCCGCGTGGTCATCCAGATCACAAGTTAATAATGATAAACTAAAGGTCAACGCTGAGTTTGATTCATCTTAGAGTGTCTATGAAATATCGTTGAAGTCTAATGCTAGCAAACAAACAATACTAACTCATTTAATTGAAATCGATAAAGTTAAAAAATTGGATAAGTGGGTTCCATATGAACTGAATGACAAACAGAAACAAAAGCATTTGGAAGTTTGCTTGATATTGCTTTCTCATCACTTCAGACCCATTTTTGAATCGTATTGTCACTTGTGATGAGAAATGGATGCAGTATGACAATCGCAAACGTTTTGTACTGAGGCTGGACAAGGATGAATTACCAAAACACACTCCAAAACACAACATTCATCTAAAGAAGCTGAAGCACAGGTGTGATTCATTATGGTATCACGAAATCTGGCTTATCGAACATAGCAGAAGTATATTGCAAACAACTAGACGAAATTATGAAAAAACGTTAAAAAACGATCTAGATTGGTCAACAGATCGACTCTTATCTTATTGAATGATAGCGCTGCATAAATAACTGTGGCAAAACTACTTGTACTTGTGATGGAATTTATTCATCCTCCAGTCATCAGACCTAGCCCAAACTGACTGCTATTTCTTCCGCAATTTCGACAACATTTTAATATGAAAACAATTTAATTCCGACAAGGCTGTAAAACTGGTCTTCTAGGAATTCATTGACTCTCGTTTGCCAAGATTTTATATGACCGGCCTGAACAACCTGCCGTTTAAATAGTAAAAATGTATAGATAATATGAGTATATGCTTTGCTAAATAAAATAATTCCTTATATTTGTAAATTCTCAAAAAACTTTTTTTTTCCTGTTTTTTTTTCTTTCTTTCTTTTTTTTCTTTTTTTTTTTTTTTTTCAAATTTGATCCTTGACGACCTTGTACTTAAACAATTTTATTTTGTTTGATGTGAATTATCATAAATATGAATAAACTAATTAATTTAATTCGTTGAATCAGATACATTTTTCATCCACATGTTAAATTATTGAAGGAAATTCTGTTTATTTATCACGTATTAATTTTTTAAAAGTGATAATTCATTAACAGATATAACTGTCTTATTAATTTAATAATTATTTAAACAAAGGTATAAAAAATGTACTAGATATTATATTGTCTTTTTAAAGTATTTAAACATATTCATTCTTTTTTTCTTCGATCCATTTTGTATTGAGTCAGATGCACTATTTGAAATAGTATGGTTTTATTGAATTCATATGGTTTTATCGAATATAAATGATAGTTAAATGTTTGTTTTTTTTTTTTAGAACACATATTTATATTTAATTTTTGTCCTGAATTTCATAATTTTAGTATTCATAATAATAACAATACAAGAAATATTTATCCTACGATTGTCTTAAAATATGGTAATATTTGTTGTTTTACCCTCCTTCCGTTTACGTTGAAGTATTTATATTTATGATTGATATGATGCATGCACGTATAAAGTTTTTTTATAACAAACAATTATAAATATATTTTGTTGCATCAATTTAGATCAATTTTGGTAAATGATCAAATAATTAGTGAGTATCAATTAGAATCATAATAGCAAGTATTTAGTTTTATTGTAAAAATACTAATTTTATTTTTTACAATTCTATTCTCAACAGAATAAACGATATTTAAACCTCATTATAATTGTCTAATTGGATGTCGTCGTATTTCGCGTTTTGTTATCTACATTTTTCAATGTTGCGGCATAAACGTTGTTTTTGTACTCGCATTCTGAGTACAAGTTTTCGACACAGTTGGCACATAATATAATGCCTGACGTTACATTGTTTTTTTTCTTTTTTTTTTTCTTTTACAAATTGCACATATTCTTTGTTTGTAATTTATTTTATCAAAAGCAGATTTGTTTTCTAATCTAACATGCGTAGTGCATTGTACAAAATATTTTTGCATGGAGCTGAAAATATTTGCACAAAAATATATTTTTCATTCGCAAGTAATTGCAATTCATATATCATTGACTAGGTTCAATAAGATATATCGTGAGTTAATAATTTCCACAAAATTGTCCAGTTCATTACATAAAGTTGAAGTATTGTTGAAACATAAGAATATATATCAACTGTAAATTACTTTTATAAAAACAAGTTCTGCATTTATATATAATAAGGTTTATTATCATAACTATTATGCTTCAATAAGAAATGTTGTTCAAATTAACTAGAAAATAATTAACATTGTACATTTACCAGTAAATATAGAAATATTTTATGGAACAGAAAAAAGTAATCATTTAGAGCTTTTGATTAGATCAATATTTATATTCAAATAAAATTTGTTAAAATCAAGACTTCATTATATGTTTTTAGACTTTTCATCATTGCAATATTTATTATTAAACACGCAAACCAACTTTAATTTAATTTAATTGACAAAAAAAATACTATAGAAATTTACGAATTATTTGGAATACACACACAAATATTTACTAATTTAAGCAAGTTAAAAGTCGGAAGTAAATTATTTTTTCTTGTACTATTTTCCAATATAATATTTAGTATTCTTACAAATAGTAAAAAATACAGTGCTATTAAAGAATATTTATTATTTATTTGGCAAACTTTAATTTAAATTCTTTCTTCCTTAGCTTTGATGCAATGTTGTACGAAAAATTGATGGAAAAACTAATAGTGATAAAAAATAATAAAAAATGACCAAAAAGGCAATTAAATAAAAGTAGAAGATTTAGAATAAATCTTTTATATATAAATTATACCAGAATTAAATATAAATTTGACGAAATTTAAGAAAGTCTATAAAGATGGTAAATTTTTAGAACCCTCATAATTACACATTTAAACTTCTTGCATGGAAAAAATATACTTAATTGAGTCTGGATATCATATAATCTTGACAAAGTTAGCATGTGGATATGTTCTTAAATAGGAACCTTTTCCAAAGACGTATCATATATCGTATGTAACCATATAAATTTCGAGTATAACTGAAATTTGAATAGCATCATTATCGTATTTTGATAATATCTGAATATCTAGTAATGTGTTAAATATTATCAAGAAGTTTCGAACAGACAAGAATAATGAAAAACTTTTTTTAAGATTTAAAGCCTGTCTTTGACAGTAATAATCTTGCAATTTAACTACTTAATTACGAATTTTATATAAATTTATTTTTTCTATAGTTTTTCTTGATTTTAAAAGTAGTGTATTTTGATGTTTAGTGTAGAGTAAATGTACTTTTTGTATTGCAAGATTAGTATTTTCAGAACTATGTGTTAAATTTTGTATTTTGAAAAATATTGCCTAATGTTATCGCAACAACTCTTTAAATCTTCTAAATAATATCTGACACATAAGATTTTAATACGCATTGAACAGATATTATTAAACATTAAGCAGTCATATTTTATTCATAAAATTTGTGAAATTAGTGTGGGCAATAAAATACTTTTGACTTACAGTCCATTACCAAAGTTTTGTTCAGATCATTTTTACTTTATGTTCAAACACTTAATCCACACAATACCCAAACTTAATAAGTTGATACGATTTCAATTGTTATTGCAATTCGTAAAAACTCATTCAAGATATAATTTATGATCATCATAATTATTTGTTTATTGAAATTGGGATGGCTTAAAGTATTTAAGATATTCTAAAGAATACATATACATGCAGAAAAGAAATATTTGGATAAGAATTGAAAAAATTTAATTAATTTATAAGTTATAATAACATAAATGAAGTAATTCAAATAATTTAAGATAAGCTAAAAGTTGCTATGGTACAATTTATAAAATTAAGGTGCTATAAAGATTGAGATATAAAATATTTGAGATTAATAAAAATATAGGAAATAATATAAAATCTGTTTTAAATTTGTCTTATGCTATTCATGTTTGCATATGTTTTTACACATATAATTTTTCAGTTTTACTTATGTCACGTCAGAAAATTAAACAACTATTTATATGCAACATTAGTTAACAAATTTAAGAAATATATTTCAAAAATAAATGAAAAAATAATAGTCATTATAATTAAAAGACTTATTGCTCTTAAAGAAAAATAAGCTGTTCAGCAAAACAAGGACAGTAACGCAATATATAAAATATATACTAATCATCTGCATGTAATCAATATGTATGCATCATTTGTTAATTAAAACTTTCGATTTAAATGATTATAATATGACAGAAAAGAATACATACATAAAACTAATAGAAAAAAAATAAAGTACTTATAAATATAAATATATCTACGTTTCTGTATATACGAATAAATATAAAATATAATTAATATACTAGATAATTATATATGTCGTTTATATTTTTATTTACCACCGGGGATTTATTAGTGACAAATTTAAGTATAACTTATAACCATGTAATATAAGAGAATCTTTTTCGTACTCTTAGCAAGTTGCGTATACAAAAGGAAAGGATCTTAGGCTTCACAAAACTAATATGAAAACGCCACTCAATGAACTTTGTTTTCAAGAGGTACTTCCCTTGCATGAAAGGT
>JABFOX010000790.1:0-14918 GCA_022817665.1 Axea sp. ZL-2020
AGTATCAAAGTTAAATAAAAATGAATTAAATATATATATTTATATATGTATATTTATTGAATCAAATGGTTTATACACGCCTGTTTCTCAGGTTTAAAATAGCATTTGAATGTATTAGATTTCTATATAAATACACACAGAAAAATAATTAGACGATTACATTACATTATTTAACAAAATGTATTCATTCATAATTATTGAATTTTATTTTATTTAAGTAATATTGATATAATATTTAACGCGTGCTTTTATTATTATTATTATTATAATTGTTGTTGTTGTTGTTATTATTCGATCACTCAGTTTAATTTATTATATATAATAATAACACTCTGTTATTTAACACTAAAATAACCGAGAAACTTTTAAATACAGACAAATAGAATGAATGTATAATAAAATAGAAAGAGAGGTTCGGGGTCAAATGACCCATCGCGGTACGTTTAGTGTTAAAGTTATATATTTTTTTGACGAGCACAGTTTTAGTCAAAGAATAAACATTAAGAAAACAGATATAAAATTCCAAATAATAATAATAATAATAATCATAATAATAATAATAATAATAATAATAATGAACTTAGTTGGGGCATTTAGTATCAAACGACCAGTCATGGTCCAATGCGTTGTCGCAGGACTGAAGATTATCATCGACGCAAGTAATGGATATCGTGGGAAGCTTGTTAGAATGCGAAATGTTTCCTTTTTGCGAAGTCAAATCGATATCAAAGTACCATTACATTCGTTGATTCGTACGTGCATATGCTTTCGCTGGTAAATCTATACGATAAACATTTAAAACATTCCTTTTTGTTAATTGCAAAATAATAGATGAATATAAAGATATTGCTAACACACAACTGCGCATTATTACGTAAAAAATAAATGATGTACGACCGCATGCGTACTTACATGGACATACTTGCTTAATCACTCTTGCATTCATTATAAGTAATATTTACAAATTAATATCGAATAAGTAAATTTATTTGATACAATGGAAAATGAAAAATTGATGAGTGTCGTTAAAATCGAATTGATGCGAATTTAATGAAAACTGGTATTAAAAAAGTGGCGGTTGAAAAATTGAATAAATTTTTCCCTAGCGAATGGCAAAAGGAATGCGGTTTGCAGTTAGCAACGAGTGAAAATACAATACATTGACGAGCAGCGTAGCGTGCTTGTAAATTTGATGCGCAAGAGGTAACAGAGGCTCACGGTTAAATGCACCGGCAGCAACAAGCCCTATGTATGCACGTACGCTGGCATTGCCGATCCGACGGAATTGGAATTCAATACGAATCCATCTTTGCGCGGAGGATTTTCGCACAGGATAAATGTGCGTACAGCGGGTTCACTGTCTCAGAATCCCTGCCAAGCGAAAACAACTAGTCACTTGCTCGTTTGATGAGAAAATAAGAAGACGACACGACCAAACGAATAAGGGACTGTAGTATCATCGATCATGCTACGATATGCAACGTTTGACGCTTTTCATTTAAAGCATCGCTGTTTTTAGGACATTTTCTCCAGCGATTAATCATCCTTTTTTAATTATTTACACAGGCCATGTCTTTTTCATCCTTCACATGTATCAAATATTGCTTCGCGTCACAAAAATCAATTATACCTGCATTTATTCCGAATGAAAATATACAACTTCGATATAAACCGAGCACGAATTGTTCTCATTCAAAGAGCAATTCTTCTTTAACAAGACGAAATATCGAAATGAAGTTTTCATGCGATTTAAGTGTACGCGGTTTAAAAATTGGTATACAAAAATGACATCTTACATCGAATATTACCCGACATCACTGTCGCAACAAAACTGATATCGCGTTGCAAATTGTCGATCATTTTTTATCATCGAAGGTTCGACATGACGAAGCGGATCGCATCGCGTTTGATATCGTTACTCCTGTTTCGTCGAGAAATGTACGACGAGCTTGGAAAGAATATCACGTAATCGCGAAGGAAGCGTTAGGTTAGGTCAGGTAACGATTAAAAGTCAGTTTTCATCGGAATCAACTGAATGGTATTCATGAAGCAGCGGAGTGACATCGATTGGTTTAAAAAGTAAATACGCGAAGCAACCCGTGGTGTCAAACTCCTCTTACTCGATACGTCACGAGTACACTTGATCTAATTTCGTTACTTTATTCGGGATACTTGATATACGTATGGATATCAAGCTCCTTTGCATAATAATACTTGTATCAAGGTTAAGACGATGCACCGTTTAGAATAAAGGTAATGTAATAATCGAGCTGTTATATAACATCTTGTAGGTTTATCATCGTAATTACGGAACATTGCTGATCGTTCATTATCAAGTTGCTTCATTTCCTTGTGTGTATTAAACTATAAATTATGAAACTTATCCAACACGCGTTCGACTGGCGGCTTTTTCACGCAAAATGTGGCAAGCCTAAGATAATTAATATTCGTATTTGAATTCTTTATTTCATAAGTGAAGACACAAATAAGTCGAATTAATGGAATTTTGTTCACATCAGTTTTGATCGGATGGAGATAAATTGTCAAATGGCTCGAGCAGTAATCAGTTTTCATTTGATTAAACAAAATCAGGATGAACTGGAAAGTAATTGGTGTGAGTTCGTAAATGCAACAAAACGAAGCGTTAGCAAATAATCAAATGCTTGTTAGGTGACATTAGCGGCAACTTTTCGACCTTCCCTCGTAAATTATCGCGAATGCATTCGAAACAATGGCAAAACAATTTTGGACCAGTATTGAACTCTCTCGAATGAAGCGAAAGACAAACGTGAAATAAATTGGGGTGTCGACACGTGCGGAGCGAAACATGCGAAAATTCACGATACGAGGCGCGGTGTTCTCGGGTGTAGCTGGAAGATATGGAGTCGTGGAAAATGACTAATATGAAAGAAGGGAATGAAAACAAGGGTTTGCATCGGAGGGTGATTTTTCGGATCGCATTTCATGATATTTCACTTCGATGGCAAACGCGTTATTTTGCGATGCCATAGTCATTCATCATCTTTCCTGATGAAATACTTTTTTTGTGTAAAGTATTACTGCCTAGTCTACTTAGTCCGTTTCAAAGATATGCCGTGCACGAAATTGACATTATGCTTTCTATTTTTCAGATTTCATGTAATACAACTCTACGTCATGTGTTCAACTTTGTTCAAATGTAATATTATGTTTTCGGGTGTGGATAAATCGTATGAAATAAGTGTTCTAATGATAAAATGCTCTTTCAAGAGAAAGATAATCATCTGTTTTACAGAGAGACATAATATTCACAATTATGATAAAAATGTCGTTTGTTGCATGCGTTACTGTTTAAGTTACTACATTTAACGGTTGCATTTTTTGTCCAACAGACGTCAAAACAAAAAGAAATTCAAACTGTTGGGTATACAATTAATGTAGATAATTTATAACGTGCAAATTATGATGTAAAAAGTACAGTAGGTAAACGATTATTATTTTAGACGCGAATCAATTGCTTCGTAATTTCGAAAGTGGTAATTATATAACCCAATAAATCTAAGATCAATAACGTTATTGTAATAATAGCACCCCTGTTAATGTTACCTTACGTCACAAAAAAGTCCGATTGCTTTATCGGCGCTTGGATGAGAGCGTGACTACAAAGGGCGGCAAAATTTATTGGCTCGGTTACCCTTTATGACACCCACGCGAAGATAAGGACTAAGAGAAAGAGAGACAGGATGCTGGGCTGCAGTTCATATCAGTAAACCTCGGTTATTTGGTAAATAGGCAGAGTTCGCCATAGATGTAAATGCTCGCCAGAGTACGTGCATAAAACCGAGATTTATTCATTCTCGATGCAAGTTGGCGTGCAAAAGTTTTGAACATTATAAATCATATTTCAAGCATCAATAACCATGATGCATTACATGATGAGATTTCAACCAGTGGATGTCTTGATATTCCAATATTAAATGATAGTCGAAATTACGAATTAAAATGATATTGCTTTAAAAATTCGCGTCAACTGCCCAATGGTATTTGAGTTTTTTTTTTCAATCTACTGCTTCACGGTGTGTTCGTTTTCTTTTCATTTCATTTTATTTATTATTTTCTCATTTCATCTACTTTCATCTCCACAATAAAAAAAGGAAAGAATGAAATGAATACCATTGGAAGATTTAATTTTGTTTTTTTACTGTTATGCTAGTTTTATGTTAGGTTTACGATAGTTGTATATATGTATGGCATATAACACGGTAAAGTATTTCCGTGTGACAAATAAAAGAGAAGAAAACCGGGCAAATGAAAACAGAAAAGATGCAATGATGAAAAATGAACATTATTTTAATTTGCCGTTAATTATACATTACTGAGTTTTGTAATTAAATTACATTATATTTATTATTAGTAATAGTATTAACAAAATAAATCTAATTGAGAATGCAACAAGGGGGAAATTAAATTGTCAGTTAATACCACATTTTTTATATCAGTTCTTTGTATTATTTCTTAATTAAAATAATAGTGCTCAATTCAAGTAACTGTTAATAACTGCAAGTAAAAATTAAGTTAACATAACTTATTTTGTAGTTGAAAGAATTATACATATTTAGATATTCATTTTTGCTGATATTTTTCTGTATAGTGGTAAACAAAACTCATCACATAATGTTCACATAACCATAATCATAAGTTTTGTTACACAATGCCAGTTCTACATTTGTTATATATAGTAGAAAAATCATTTAAAATTATATAAGATTTATTTTTTATGATTATTAATACAATTATTATGTAAGTAGGAACAACAAAAACATCAATATTTCACGTTCAAATATAAGCCATTGTATATTTAATTATTAATAAGAAATAACAGGTTCATATAAAATTAAAATTCAGAATGAATGTCCCTCATTTTAAACGACGTTTTGAACTATGAGATTTAACAAGTATTACTTTACAAAGAAGATTTAATCAAAAGATATTTTATTACAACTATTGGTTGAACTGAAATTATCAAATATAATCAAAATATTAGTGTGGGGAAAAAGAAATTTATTATTTTTCCGTGAACGTCAAGACTTTATATAACATGTTTCGGATTGTCCGATTTGGGTCAAATATGGACCGTTTTGTTCCATAATTTGTTACCATTTTAAAAATAGCTTCATAATGTCTCTCTCATAGAAGTCTTGGTCCCTATTGACGAAACACTCTAGTAATCGATTTTCACAAACTTCTCTTGATGCCAATTTCTTATCATTAAGGAAATTTTGCAATGCAATAAATACATGATAATCTTAAGCTCCCGGAGTTTCTGGCGAGTCGCTATAGACCTGTGTGGTCTAGCGTTGTCATGTTGGTCAATTCTGACTATTTCTGGTCAATCGCTATCTTCAAACGGTCCAGTTGTTGACAGTAGAGATCCGAATTTAGTATTTGGTCATATAGAAGCAACTTATAACAAATGATTTTTTTCCAGTCCCACCAAATGCAAAGCTGAACCTTCCTAGCCGTAAGTCCTGGTTTGGCCACTGTTTAAGCTGCTTTACTGCCTTTGACCACGATTGTTTTCGCACAATGTTGTCGTATGTGACCCATTTCTCATCCCCAGTCACCATCCGTTTAAGAAATGGATCGATTTCATTCCGCTTGGCCAAGGCTTTGCAGATGGAAATTCGACCCATCATGTTTTTTTGTGTTAATTGAAGTGACACCCAAATATCGAGCTTTTATTTGAATCCAGCTTTGTGCAAATGGTTTGAAACTAATTTATAGTTGATCTTTAGTGCCTGGGCGATGCTACGACTACTGACGATCACCTTGGATTATTTCTGTGATTTTATCAACATTTTCGACGACAAGCTTCTCTGTGCGAGGTGCATCTTTAACATCAAAAATACCTAAACGGAATCGACGAAATCAAAATTGCACGTAATTGGCTGTTACAGTATCGGGAGCATAAACACCATTCACAATTTCAGCCGTCTGGCTTACATTTTGGCCTTTATCAAAGAAAAACTGTAAAATGGATCGAATTTTCTGTTTGTTGACTTCCATTTTTAACACCTTGTAACTCACAACTGAATCTACCACTCAAAAAAAATATAAATGTTTTTTTTTAGTACGGAATATCACTTTTCCAACGAGCATAAATCTGAATTTGTCTGATTAATATATTACAAGATATACACCACTATAGACTTCTAATGAACAATAAAATGGATTACTTTTTCCCCAAACTAATGTTAATAACAACGTTCTAAGTACTGCAAAAGTAAGAGCTTAAATAATAAATTGGGTGCATTTAGGAATAAATAAATGTGAAATTAATTTTAATAGTTAAAATTTGTTAATTGTAAAAAGTGAGGTTCAAATGATAAATATGAATCATGATATAAAATCATTATTTTCCAATAGTAATACTAACCTATTTTAACTTCAATGGCATGATAATTTGCATTGCTGTTAATACAAGCGTAGTTAGAAATTTATTATACAGTAAACTGAATATATAAGTACGGCTAAAGTAAATATGTGCGTTTCATTCAAGTACAAAGATGAAGCTTAATCGAACATGTTCACATACATACTGGTAAGAGACAATATAAGTGTAAACACTGTAACTAATCATTTACACAAAATACATCGTTCACATGTACATACTGGCAGAAAGCCATTCAAATGTAAGTACTGCATATCAAACAAGTTATTTAAAGAAAACAGGAACACCTGATCAAATATGTTCTTACACAAACTAATCAGAAACTGCAGCTATGATTATTACAACAAATTATTTATTTCAACTAGAACTTAAATAATGACCTTCACTCGCATATTGGTAATAATTTGAAAAATACATTCTCATATATATCATGAAATTGAATGTTTATTAATAATTATTCCAAAGAAAATTTATACCAAATCATAATAAATTAAGTGAAATAAGGAGTGAATTTTCTTCGTTATTTATTTCAATGAATTTTTCCATTTGATGTAACATAATTGTTTTAAGTCATAATAATAATATTTTAAACGTGTTAAGAAGTATAATACAACGCTTGATGTATGCGTGTATCATATTTGTTTGCACACTTGACATCTTTCTATGTTAATTATTCTCTAATTAGTCCATTCAACAGTTCAAGTGCCTTATTTTCTTTAAATAATATGATTGAAGTTGTTGAATGCACAATAAAACAGTTAAAAAATGGTCTTGATAATATAGAAGAAAAAATTCACGCGATGATAAAATCACATTTGATTAGGTGCTTTCATTTCTTATACGTGCAAATGACTATTTTATTGGTGAAGTACAATACAATTCTCGCCAGCGATCTATTTTTTGTTCGACACTCGAGCGCCACGTTGAGCATCGATGGTTGCAGCAAGGCGGGAGGATGGGCGTTTGGTTGAGCGGGGTGGACCCGTCGCAGATGCAAGGGGTCGCTGCGCAATGAGGGATGTGGAATTTTCATGCCTCGACGAATCTGCGACGTAGGGTCGTTGCTTGCTGACTCGACTATCTATAATCATAGACAGACTGAACTGCACCACCTGTATCACAATATATTATAACGCAAAATTTACATTGACTTTTAATTTTCGTTTAATATGCCGTATAATGCATTATCTCTCAAAAAATATTTCCTTTGAAAAACTTACAAATACTTGCCGCTGCATTTCGCTGTTTAACACAAGAACGTCATTTAACCGGCATTTCATCGATTTTGTAAATGAGAAAATTTGTTGTTTCGTACTTTTTTTGAAATCGTTATGTCGGAAAGTAAATTCGTTGGAAAATAATTTTCGTCGCGCATAAATAGAAAATCTTTGTGCAAAAGTAAATTTGACGCGCGCGTTAAATGAGTGTGAATTTAATATTCATTTTTCTTCCATCAGAAGAATGTTCGATAACTTTTACTTCAAACTTTTGAGAAATCATCATAATCGTGTTGAATTTCTTTTGCACTGTACAAATCTAATGAAAACGAACGTGATGATGCATATTAAACGCGAACATGCATGTAATTATTATTAATCATACACAAGACCGCCCATGTGATGATTCTCTATGCTGGAAAGACATGCACGATCATGCATGATTCGACCTTCATACGTGATCGTGCATAGCCGATTTTATCTTATCGACTTCACGGATGCAATTACCGAAATCATCGCAGAATCAGTGCCGAGAAAATGTTTGATATTCGAACAGACGCCGCTCAATTTTGATGCAATTTTAACGTATCTGAGGTTTCGGTTACGCGTACATGGATCTCGTTAAAGCGCCGATGCACTCCATAGATTAAACCACCCTGAGTGTGACCTGACATTTTAATACCCTGCGGCGTTTCCCCTTCGTTCAGGTTTTCGCGCGAGGGTGTCGGCTTTGTGCGCGTATTCGTACGTTCATGTGCAGATGCGATTCTGAACGCAGCCTCGTCGATTTCTGATTAAAAGTGCGAGTCGCGTGCACGCGGATGCTTTTTATTAAACGCGAGACCTGAACAACTTGCCGTTTCGACGATTCAGCCTGCTCTTTATTTTGTCTTGTCGACTTTCTGAATGTGGAAGGGAGGAGTTATAATACCGTCTAGTTCGATTTGCGGCGAAAGTTATTGAGTATTTCGTTGGCATTTTTCGCGCGGAGAAATATTATTGACTTTAGGAGAATATCAAAGTTTTTCGTATAAACAATGTTATTCAATTTGATCACGGTAGCCATGAAAATGAATTTTCTCGCGTTGGAATTAGACTTGATAACAGAAGTTGGCTCTTGTAGCATTTCTAAATAGTATAAAGAGTCAGTCAAATGATTAAACATTTCTGTTCCTAAATATCGCTTTTTAAAGTTTGATTTATCGAATGTTTTCCAGTTTGATTTAAATTAATATTGCAGTAATCTTGTAAATATTCCACTCATGCAATAATTTATTACATAATGTTACATACAATTACAATGTAATTAACCATGTTACTGCATGTAATTATAACGAAACGAAATATAATCAGTATTTGAGATTAACAGTTACATTTGGTGTATTATTATTTTAAATATGCATGTTAAAATGCAGTACTTGCTGTAATAAATTTAAGTTGTGGAATATTTCGTATGAAATTTTACTGATATTAGTAGTAAAAATACTTTAATACAAAATATTATGATCTCAATAGAACATAATATAAAGCTGTTATAAAGAAACGTAATTTTTCATATAATTTTTTTTGGATTAATACATTTAAATCATTCTTTTTGCATTGAAATCTTCCAAATTGCAACTGTGGGGCCCTTTAAATCACAAATAAATCGCCTTTGAACATTTCCCATGGAAATAAATCCTTAGATCTTAGATTCACCTAGTAAAACATTTTTTATGATGACCTCTTATAAAGACACACTCTCGTAAAACACGGTACGTTAAATAGCCAATAAAACCAAAATTTCACGTTTTCAGAGTGAATGCGTAAATCGAACAATTTAGTTTTTATCCAAATTGTACAGTTCATTTCAATATGATCGTAAATAAAATCAAGGATACATTTTTTGAAGTATTAAGGTAATTTTGGTATTGCGAGATTATCTTTACATTATTATCTTATATTAATGATTTATCTTATAATATGGATTTTATGAATCCGATCGATGGAGTATTATAAGAACCTCATAATAAACGCGGTTGGGGTGCTGTACAAACGTTACAAAAACGTTAATCATGCGTAGTGGTAATATTACAAAAACATTTATTTTAAGGAACCGTCATGAAAATATTACAAGAGCATTATAGATATCGAACTTTTTTACTTTTTCAATTCGTTGATATAATTTATTTATGATAGTATACGTGTCTATGAAGTTAGAGGATGTATTTACATTATTTAAAAGATGTTTTATGGTTTTATGGTTGAAATTTGGCAATTTTTGCCTCTAGAAAATCACATATTTTATAAAATTGTATTAATAAAAAATAGCATTAATGTGACATATGTATTATGAAATACGTAAACAGTCATGTGGAAGAATATATACCATAAGATATATATCATACGTTTGATATACATATGTGATCAGATCTTATGTAAATATTATATGGGTTATATATGTTTTTGAACAAATATATAATACATTTTACAAATACATTATCATCCTTCTATCGCAATTGCGTATAAAATATGCTTTACACTTATTGTGCATTGCATGCACATTATATTGCATTACGTTATTTAAATTGTACAAGATATACTCATTGCAACATTATTTAATTCATATTTTCTAAAGAAATATAACACAGCAGTTAATATTTCAAGCATATTTTATAAAAGTTATACTTAATAATTACGCTGCCTGTACTCTTTTCTGGATATGTTAAATCAATGATTTGGGTTTAACTTTAACTAATTCTGCAACTGACAAATAATAATAATAATAATTGTGTTTACAATGTTTTAAAAAATTAAACATTTCAAAGAGAATACCTTTTTATAAAAGTTTGAATACATCTTTTACATCTTTTGATGAGAACCGTATTTCTTAAGATAAAAGAAAGTTGGAGTTTTTGTGATTACAGTGGCATTGACTACGAATCGAGGAACTGTTTTGAACAAAGACTATGTATTTTGTGGCATAAAATCCGAACCCGTAATAAAAATTGAAGGTAAAAGGGGTTGAAATATATAATAGAAAAACGTGTATAATTATCCTACACCCCAACTTCAAAGCTACTTAATTGTAGATTTAAAGTGACGTTTTTGACAAATTATATAATTTAATACACGTATAAACCGAATTAAATTTATAAAAAATTTGTTAGATATATTTGATTGTAATTCAAACATCTTTCACAAATATTACATGTCTTGCTTTTTTATTACAAGATTACTGATATGATTACAAGATACTTACAAGTTATATTTTTTGATACATTTCAAATGTTTGTCTGTTGATAACTGTTAACTGTATGTACTGCTTATGTAATTCTATGTATTAAATTTTATCGATTAACTGTAATTTAAATATTTAAAATTATTTTTAGAAGCATAATTTAATATTAGTAACGAAAATATCACCATACTACTAAATATCATATTGTAAAATATATTATTAAATCATGTGTATTGCTCCGGTTATATAATACTATACTTTGACTGTATATAACAGCGTTACTAAATATTAATAGGACCCACAATCGGAGACCGAAACGTTAATAAAAATGTCAGAATACAAATATTAGATAGTTTTACAGTTTGGCAATCAAATTTATTCACAAAATATCGCTTACATCGGTCAGAAAGATGAAAACAAATTAAAATAGATATGATTGGTATTATTATGTGTGCGTTTCTTAAAATAATCTAATAATATTAACGAAAATTTTGAATATGCTGAATTCATGTAATGTCAAAATTTACCGCGACCGCGTAGTTCAGTGGTGAGAACACCCGACCGATTTTAATGAAGTTCGATTCCTAACGTAAGACGCGTGCAGGATTTTGTAATTCAAAGTCAATACAAATATTAACTTCCTTGGCATCTTGCGCATAAGTGAGCTACACAAGCACTGCTTATTGTAATTAATTAATTTTCGTATCAAATAAAATTCTAATCAAGAAATTCAAAAGTACACGCATCTCATCCGTATCAAAATATTGCAATTTAAATCTATCAGCAACATTATTATCAAAAATATGCTCACTTTCTATGCTGTCGTAAATAAAAACAAAAAATTACACATCATTTCCTATTATTACATTTTTGAAATAAATGTTCATAACACATTTAAAACATTAAAGCTTGTAAATTACACGATAATCTTTCTTACAAATTATGACCAAGAAGTCGAATATAAAGTTTTTGTTTAAACTTCGGAATGTTGTCTATAATAACACTTTAGTTTCATACGAATGCTGTTTATTTTCTCGTAAATTATAAATACAATTTCAATAACTACCTTTAAACGTTATATTTAGAATTTACAGTGTAACCAGCAATACAGCTCTCTCCGCGGTATTAAATTATAAATATTAAATTTAAATTTATCTTACATTGTATTGAAAATATTCTTAGATGAAAATACTTCGTAATACATTTAGTTAATTCAATGAGTATTCGTGTATCATTAAACAGAAAAGTATTACAAATAATCGTAACGCAAGTGGTATAAATGAAGCAATAAGAAACCAATGAAATAACGCACTATTATGTTTGCAAAAGAAAAAAATGAAAATAGTCGAGCTTGTGGAATATTTGAAATATCAAATAATCCTGCCACCAGTGTTGATATTTATTCCAGCATAGAGCTCGTGAAATGAAAATTAGCGTCCCTACCAAGCTACCTGTTACTACATATTTTTTGGCTCT
The DNA here is from genome assembly GCA_022817665.1 of Axea sp. ZL-2020. NCBI lineage: Eukaryota > Metazoa > Arthropoda > Insecta > Hymenoptera > Scelionidae > Axea > Axea sp. ZL-2020. The sequence continues at coordinate 12,344 of JABFOX010000790.1, forward strand.
CTCGTATCGAGCTCGATTAATCGATCCCGCGCATCGCAACCAGCCGCTGCGATAACGAGAAATTTCATCTGCCCAATTTATATAAAAAAGCTTCGTGAAAATAGCGGGAAAAGCAGTGGGAAAAAAAAGACACGTTGACATGAAATATGACAATTGAATTGGCTTACGTTCAGTAATAAATTTTTTCTTCCATTTTGTAGTTATTTCTTTTAGTTGTCCAATGAAACAATTTGATTCGCTGATTTTGAAAAGATGTAGGCTTGGTACGGAACATTGTTGATTATCAGTTTGAAGCAATTGTAGAACCTATAAATGTTCTTAAACCAGTAATTAGTCATCGTAAACCACGTGATTAACAACGCAACTTTTTGCTCGTTGATGAACTGTTAGTATGATTGATGGAACGCTTAAATCGCAGACACCGGTTTCGAAATTTCGTCCTGTCTCACGGTATTTCGAAAGCACTCGTCACGAAATAATCAGCTTAGAAACGTTGTTTCGCAAACGCTCGTCGTTGTAGTTGAACAAATACCTTTTGGAATTATTTGTATGTTAACTTGAACTTTCAGATAAGTTACAGTGGTTTTGCACAAAGAAGACGACTGCGGTAATTGCGGCGTTTTAGATGCGCCAGAGCAACAGGAAATAAACAAATCGGTCTAACGAATTAAACGCATAATTCCCTAAACGCGCATTGGTCGAAGGTTAAGCTTTTATTAGATTTAGTCTGATCGTGTTATACGTATTCTTGACAATGTCAACGTTCAGTGGCGCATCAGTTTGATTCAATTGCACTGTCACGGGTGCATTGCCTCTCGACACGTGACACCGCGATGACATAACAAGTGTCTCGTTCCATCCGTCTGGCTGCTCCTGGCACCTCGTGGCATCGCGCTTAACTCGATTACAAACGAGTGGTCGGTAACGAAGAACGCTACAACCGTTTGTTTTTGTATTTCTGCTCCATCTAGTGTGATCAATCACGCATCCTTTATTTCGCATTGATCAAATTATCCGAAAACACTTGTTGCGGAAAATATAATTTACGAGAACAATTTTGCAACGAGATATATGAAAAATTGGTTTTCTAAAAAGCATTGGAAAAAGCGTATCTAAATTGCGCAGCGGGCATACGGGATATCGCACAAAGGAAGTTTAATTCCGCCTGAGTTTCATCGTAGCAAATAATTCAAAAATTGTTTCAAATTCTCCCTCATTAAGCGTTCGACACTCGACGTTTTCTCGAGTCTCATTTCGTGTCTCAATTTGCTCGACATAATTATTCCTTACAACTAAAGAGGTCAATTTTATTCACAAATGGGGCTCTTTTGAGAGAACTTTCGCCCCCGCCCCCCGCTCTTTTGGAATATTAAATCTCAAGATTTTTATCACGGCTTAATGCGCGGACTTCTGAGATCGACTGTTAAGAAGTTCGTTGAAGCTTTATCCAGAGCTTTCGGTAACTCGTTCCATTCTTGATTCGCTTTTTCTTTCACTGGCTTTTCTTCTTTGAGCTTCCCTTTCCTTCGCTGTCGAAATCTCAACTTGACCGACTGGTTCGTCGAGAGAACTCGCAGAATAAATTGAACGCCGTGAAAGCGTTAGGTGCAAAAACTTCTAATGGCTGAAAAAGCGAGTCGCCTCGGGTGTTATAAAATTGTTTAAAGCTGGGAACTTCACATTGTTCCCGGAATACGACTCATCTTCAGCTCCTCGTGCATTTTCAACGCGCGTCCATCGAATGACCAGTTTGTACATTTTGCTATTGTTGTCGAAGATTTAAGAAGATTATGATTTTAATGGAAGTTTTGTGTTTCCGCGAGATTCTGCACGGACGACGAGAGAAGGTGACTTGAAAATTGGTACCAACTTTTTATGCGGTACTTCATACATTTCTTTGTATCCTCTCGCGACTGTTTCTTTCTTTCTTTTATCTTTTGTTTGTTTTTTGTTTTTTTTTTTTTTTTTGTTTTTTTCAATGCTGTATGCACTTACGGAGTATAAAATTACTGTACAAACATTATTTTTTATAATGCGAAAACATTTGTAACGTAAAATCAGTTCTGTGATTATACATGGATAACATGTATAAATTCTTTATAAAAACATGTAAAACTGGATTGATTGCGTATAACTTACTTTTAGAAATAAATCCAAATGAATAAATGAATAAATCGAATAATGAAGTTACCATTTTTATGTTTCAGGTAAGTTTTCCATGAAGAAAAGGCGTAGTGTGGAAGACCACAGGTAACACCATGCACAGTACCGCTGGTATGTCGACGTTGCGTTTAAGTACTTCGTACCGCTTCGGTTTAGTATTCTCGTCTCTGCTATTTTTGATTTCAAAATAAAGAACTCACTCATAAATAACGAAATATGCATAATAACAATAATTGTGGTCATACAATAGGGCAATCTCGACGCATACTCAATTTGCTCAGGTTTCACACTAAAATCAGCCACGAGCGTTTCACTTTCGAATATTTATTGACTACAGACCGGGACCTAATGAAATGCAGAAGCTTAAAACTGAAATGCCACAAAAGTATAAAATTACCAAATGATATTTTAA
>JABFOX010000791.1:0-14914 GCA_022817665.1 Axea sp. ZL-2020
TACACTCACTATAGTAATTATGCATCATTCTGACTGGTCAATTATTAATCAACGTTTTATGAGGATACATAATCAGAATCTTCTGATGATGTTTATTATGTTTTCATCATAGATCGGTCAAACACGTCACCTGAATTTAAATTGTCGGAAAGAAATTTTCTTTATCTCTTCTGCCTATTATTGTCTTATACCAAATAAATAATAAGAAAATAAATTAATACTAGGGTGGAAAAGAGAATTTGTCGTGTATGCGGTATAAGGATGAATCAGGATTACAAATTACACGCTTGCCATATTTCTATCAAATCAATATTAAACCATGCCAAAATCATGTGATATTAGATTTTACTAGAATAGTAAATTTGCATACAATAAATTATTAATTATTTACATAGGAGGGACGAACTACGTCAGTAGAATGTAACTGTCTTTTATACACAACTAATACTTTGAGACAGTGAAATTATGTGTATTCTAAAACTTGCCTGCAAATGTAACAAAGTTAAATTACTAAGGCTGTGCAATGAAATTGATAAATTCTTTTCTTATATTTTATACATTACACGTTATACATTTTCAAAAGTATTTTTCTTTGAAAATAGTAACAAGTTATTGTAATATATTTAAGATTTTGCTTTATTTTTTCGTAAAATATATGAATTATAGATAGACCATTTTAATGTAATTGTTTAATTTAAATCGAGTTAATTAAGAATAATAGAATAACTGTTAAATGTTTTAGGAATCATTAAAGTTTTTTTTTTTAGAAAAAGTAATAATTCATTTTTGATATTGTAGACTGAAATTTTAAAAGACATTTTACTGATAATAAATTCTGTTATAAAAGTTCTTTTGCCGTTATACATATAATACAAACAATTATAAGATATTTTAATTTGATAATTTTCTATTAAATATTCCTGTATAGAACATTGCTCTAATTAACATCCATATATCCAACTGATATGTGTGTATTTTATTTATTATACATTTTATATATTATATAATATATACTAAATAGGCATAACTCTAAATTTTATACCGATGTATTTTATTGAAATTTTTATTTTATTTTTATGTTTAAGATGATAATTTTGTTATATTTGTCAAGTATATATGTACTTTAATAGAAAGATGTTACTTTATAATTACTTTGTTTTCTTTGTGAAGACATATTAATAACAGGTTTACATAATACAAAAATTTCTTCTAGTTCCACCTATAATCTCATTTTATTATGGACAAAAAATGTATAATTATAGTTTAAACATCATGTATAATCGTAATTTATAACTTTCTATATGAATGAGTAGATATGAAAGGTATTTAATGTTATATAATTTGTAGGGAAAAAATATCTTATATTTTTATATAAACTGCAATAAAATAAGATTATATGACAAATATGGAAATAAGTAAAATAAAGAATAAGAAGAACTCTTATAAATAAGTGATAAAATCAACAATTTGTTTAAAATTTTTTCATAATAATTTACGTTTATACTAATATATTTTTATCGTTTACACGAAAAGGAAGAGCACATATACCATTGTACATAGATTTACTGAAAAAGTTAGTCATAAAATAAATGCAATATTATATTATGCTTTACTAAAACTGAAAATAGTTAACATATTTTTATGGAAATTATCGAAAAGACGTAAAGTAGGAATATAGAAAGCTTTTTAAATTTTTAATAAACAATATAAAAAAATCATGTATTATTTATATTAAGATCATAAACTTGTTATTTGTGCATGATTATCTAGTTAATTTTCGTGATAACTGTGGTTTCTAATAATATTATTCATATATTGAATAGTTGGATTGAAAAAATTCAGTTAACACAATTAACTGAAAAATTAACTACACAATGTTATTACGTTAATAATTATTTTTATGTATATTTGTACTTAACAATATCAATGAACTTTTAAGATATTATTCTACTAGTTGGTTAAAGCAAAAAAAAAGATTATAAACCAGTATAAAATCCACAGCCTTGAATATTAACACATAAAGATGTGTTCGTAATACACAATTGTGTATATAAAAAAGGTTGCAAGAACAGGAAAACAAACCAAGTATTCATTTATATCGTTTAAACATAATTTCACGTGTATCTTTCTAACATTTGTATAATTCTTTATTGAATTATTCTAAAGCATACTCAAAATATATAATGATTTATATGCGTTCATATTTTTCAGTTTTCATTTGAAATGCCTTTTAAATTACCGTTTTAATAGTGTTTTATATCATTCGTAATACACTCAATTTAACAGTTTCTGCTGCAAAAACTTAATTGCATTAATTTACATTTTAATATTAAAACAAACTATGAGTATTTTTTAAAGATTAAAGAAGTCAGGTGTTTGAAATTTAAATATGAATTTTATATTAAATTACAATACCAAACGAATTTTTATGTTACCGTGTAAAAATATAATGTTTAAAATGAATTGAATGTATAATTAATAAAACAATTTAAATGGTAGTTAATTTTTACATAAAAGTCTATGGTATATTTTTAGGTGTATATGCGTTTTAAGTATGTATTGAAATATTCTAATGCACTTATATTAATATTTATATTTATTATGTTATATAGGTCATTAACGTCATTATTTATCTTCTTAACAATTATTTTTGAAACACTTCTATTTATCTAGTACAGGCACTATATCTGATAAATGTGTTAACCTTGTGACTAGTAGTATTACAATATCAGTCAGAATTAATGGTACCCCCTCATGAAAAAGTGTATTATGAATACATGTGAGGGTAACAGCTGCTATGGGTCTATTCATCATAAAACTATAGTGATTGCCACAGACTAAGTATACTATGAAATTATAGTAGAGTATCTGTGGTATAATCGCAAAAATATTACGTATTAGATGATCGTATATTTTTGCGATTTGTCTCTTAAAATATATGATGACAATTTAATGACAACTTAGCTCGTGAGAGTTTAGAATTTTAAGTTGGAATCATCAGTATATGGTGTCTTTTTAATGTATTTGATTTCCGATATTTGACCTTGAACAGATTACTTTATATGTCAAAAATGTTAATACTGCCTTAGTGAAAAAGCTTGTACTTCTAATTTATTCTATTTATCTCCAAACTTCTGATTAATTAATTAAAATTATTTATATTTTAGTTTAATTTTTTATTTAACGAATTTTTCTTATAAATTATCGAACTTCAATCATTTTTTCAGACATATTTATATTAGTTTTACAGTTTTATTTCACTATTTCTAAATGCTTTCAATTTTAAAAAAATTATTATTGAATTGTAGATGACAAAACTAAAGTAAAAAATTATTACTAGAGTTATAACAAAGTAGTATAATTATTGCCCCATATTAAAATAATTGAATAAGCTTTATCAGAGAAAAGTACAAAATAAAATACCATTCAGTACATTATTAGAAATATTTACTGCACCAAGTAATAATGTGTATTAAAAGTATTCCTGTAATATTACAAAATGAACGTTATATTTTTTATAATATTAGTATTCCTTTCCGTATTCTACAAATATATAATATATAATATAAAGATATTCTACAAATATATAATATATAATATAAAGAACAGTAATTTTTTATACAAATCATAATTCTATTTATTTACCGAGTTAATATACTTAATCGTGTTTGATATATACTATCAAATACGTTGTAAATGATCGTTACATTCAATAACTCAATGCATTATTTTACTATTATAACTTTTCTTGAGAGTTTCACGAATACTAATAATTATGTAATTTTTGCCATTTAAGTAAGTTAACTACCATACTCAAATAATTATCAATTATTTCGTTCACTGAATGATGCTTCTAACATTCTATACAGTAATTTTACTCATTAGTTTATTTCCAGTATGTAATGATATTATTAATGTCAAAAACACTTAAGGTAAACTTTGTTATTACTTTATTAAGATTACAAAATTATTCAAAGCAACTAAATATAAATTGCATATGCATTTACATTAGTGATTTTTTTAAAAATGAAATAAATAAATGTGTATACATGTTTTTAGTATTCTCAGTTCAGTATCATTTGATCATTCAATAATTAATTATATAAAAATTAGTAAGATGAATAAAATAATATACTCACTTTGATATCACATCTCAATATGTTTTGACTGTTGCTATCAGATCTCATTTACTGAGACAGCGTTGAAAAAAAAACAAACTATTTCTCTTGTAATATAAAATATCAGTTACTTTAGCGTCACATTTTTGCCAATATAAAACTTACAATATTTTCAAAACAAAATTTGTTAAATAATTACAAAACAAACAATAGTTATTCTCCACTTCATAGTGTAATTGATTGAAAAGAGATTTTTGAGAATCGTGCTCGCGTTTGATCGGCTATTCGATTTTCTCTTCTCTCTGGGAAAAGGATGTGAGGCGCCTTCACGTGCCAGCTTGAATAAGAAGAGTGGAAGGAAATGCGAGGTCGGACAGAATCGGTTTGACCCCCCTGAAAGGTTCGCGCACGCGAGTAAACATCTCCGAGTGACGTAGTTCGAATTGGTCCCGTGGTTTACTAACGTGCCCGTAACATTCCACTCAGTGTGCGCGTGTACGTACTCCGAGTATGTACTATGTATGCTACTTACGTTCGAGGCACTTTCTTCCTAATGCAGAACGCTCGTTTTCACATCGACTGTCTATTTGCATAACGAATCGGCCAACGAACGTACCACAGACCACTACGTATCTTTACGCAAAATTGATTTCGTCTTTTTCATTCTGCAAAGTCATGAATACTAAGTATTTTTACGGATCCGCGACAAACATGTTAAATATATTTCGTGAATGACTTTTCTGTTTAAAGGTGTTCCACAGATATATGAGTTTCACCCTTAAATAAGATTTAACTAAACTAACAAAAAGTCAATATATATAATACATTATTTTATCATGCGATATTTATGTTAGTTGTCTTAGTTTCCTTAGGTTTCTTAGTTTTGTCATATATATTCCTAATCAACGTTCAGAAATGCATCGCAAACATATATTTGTGCAGTATATTATGCAGGTCGGAATATGCAATATCCCTCCAGCATATGTTTGCTGGGGGGATTGGAGGGGAAGATAGAATAATTACCCAATTCCTAATTGCTACATCCCCTTGCAAAGATTATCTTCGCCATATAATCTTCAAACCGCGGAACCACCGAATTATACGTTAAAATACAAACATGTAAAAAAAATGGAGTAAAAAACAAAATTCAATTATCACAAGAAAGAAATAAACCAAAACGTCTGTATTAAATTCCAATATCTCACCAACATCATCCAGCAATTAACATGGCTGGTACACCTTACACTACTTAGACAAAAATCAAAAATATGTTAAAAATTAAATTCATTGGCCCTTTTCAAGCTTGCAGATGTATTCAACGAGAATAAAAACTTATTTTAAGACGCCAATTGAAGAAGTCAAAAAGATCTAAAAAAAACTTTTATAAATTAAATAATTAATCGTAATCAGTGTGGCTTATGATAATGTATTCATCAAGAAAAAGTGCCAAAAATTACTGAACATGTTATTTATATAAGAAATTGCAATACTCCGCGACATAGTGGAAATTATCAAGACGATAGATCCTATTACTAGTGAGATTAGTAGAAATTCATATAAAATAGCTAAGATTGTCTTACTATTATACGCAGAAACTTCTTTATTATGCTTCTAACTTAATTAGTATAAGAGTTAATTTCAGTACAAGTATAGTCAGTTGATCATCAACACACTGAAGTATTTTATATTTCAATTTTATAAGATTGAAAAGCAGTGTAAAATACTATGAAATTAAATATAAATAGCTCTTAATTTAATAGCCGGTAATATTTATTTCCAATTTGATAACAAATTTGATTAACAAATTGATGGAGGTCCTGTGAGTTCTCTTCCATGTCTCATTTTTTCAAAATTTGTATGAGAACCATGTGCAAAATTATGCTAATAATATAAAATTGCAACCGTTAAAATTTATGTCGATAAAAAATGTTGTATTATCCACAAAAATCATAAACACTAATTAATTGATGAGTTCCATAGTTATCAAGCAAATTAAAATTTAGTTATGAATTGTAAACGAATTAAATATAAAATTAATTTTTTTGATGTTCTAGAATACAGTGAAATTCATAGTGTTAAAACTTATTGGTATATAACACCACCTATCGTGGATAACACTTTGAATTATCTTTCTTATCATTTTAGTAATCTAAAGAAAGCTATGCTGTATAATTTGGTTGATAAATTCTAACGATGAAGCTTATCCGAAGAAAATTATCACCAAAAAATAACCATTTAGTTAAAAAAATATTGATAAATGATAAACTTTTTGTGATTTCCTGTTTTTATAATCATTAACAACATCCACAGATTTGTTAAAACATTTAACACAGCTTGCATTATAAATAATAAATCTAAATATATTTGGATACAGACGAGCAGGATGCCTTGACTAAACATAAATTTATTGAAAAATAAGTCTAGGTTTGTTTGGGATAATATTAAAGTCTTGAATATTGAGTGTAATTATTGCACGGGTGATATTCAAAAATGTAATATACAAAAACGAGTAAATTAACTAAAAATGCATACAATGGTATTACTACGCAGGACAAAACATTTTCTGATTAGAATTCACATCTACAGAAAAAAATGAAGATTCTTTCATTTGAAATTCCACAGTTGTTCTTGTCTCACCTCTGGCGGTAATTTTTACACAGACAAATGCCTCCTTGAAAATATTAAAGATTTGCGTTAGACATGTTTTTCGTACATTGCTTATTTCTCACGATATTCTAAATTTTCAATTTAAAACACCGTGCATAGTATTTCTAGCAAGCCATATGAATGATTCATTATTTCTACAATGTATAACAGATAAGTTCATACAGTGGTTTCGAGGTAGACGTTCGCACATTCTGAAAAAGTTGTATGCACTTTTTAGAATTATCTTTTTAAACAAAATACTTTGAAACAGTATTGTTTTCATTTTGTTATCATTTTGTAAAATAATGTTCTGTGCCGAAATATTCATTGCGATTTCGTCCACGTTAAATATCACATAAAATTGATTTAACTTTTTAGTTTTGACTTGATTCATACTTCGTTTTACCACTATAAATCAAGATGATCTAATATATTATACAGATCAAAAAGCAATATAACTTGTTTGCAGATTGCGTAACAAGTGTTATATATTTTAATAACATTATAAAATATGTATTTCGCAATTGTCTTGTAAGTTTACAGTTTTAATAAAACTAATCAATACTTCATGCAACTCTCACCTAGATTACCTAATTTTTTGTAACATACTATATGATAACAATTCAAAGAACATTGAACTCAAATAGTTTTTAACCCCGTCAAAATAGGAACGTCATTTGTTTGTCTGTTCTCTTTTAAACAATACGTATTTTATAGCGTTTAATAGCATTAACTAATTAAGGGTATTTATTTAACAAAACTAAACATTAGTGACTATTGTTTTTTGGAGTGTTCTATGCACCAACATGTTGCCCAATGTAAAACTATTTTTGAATGATATACTTTGAAGAAATAAATACAATGGAAACTGGATATAGATTATAATTTTCGTTGATAATACGTATCACAACAATTGTGTGAAAATGTTAACACAATTTAAAATTGTCGCGCGCAGAACAAAATGATAAGAGTAAACCTCATAAAAGGATCGATATGAGTGGGTGGCAAATGGTACGTGCGTAGCGGGGTATGTAGGATCAGTAGCATCAGGATTTCTCCGTACAGAACTGGTCTTTGCCAGAGTTGGTAGCATTGGTGGGTGGCGAAGGTGGGAAATTAGGTGGATGCAAGTCTGGCGTTAGCTTTTCTACGTTGGGTGGTTTCTCCAGCCACAGCCTCCGTACCTCTCGAGACACAGCTTTGTGCAGTGCAAATTATTATTTCTCAATTAAAATCGGTCATGTGTCGTTTTTCAAAATACATACGGGTGTCTATAACCTAGATCATTTACCGCGGCTTCTAATGAGACAGATCATTAAAGTTCGTCATTGATGTTTCATTGCATGAATAATTCATTGTAATCATTGCGTAGAAACAGTGTTATACAATTGGTGTGCTCGAGAAACTGGATTTTACTGCGAAACCGACAAAGTGCACTCTTAATGCAAACCATGCTATTGTGCTAATGATACATCGCTGATCGGCCGAATGTAGATCAAAGTCTGGTATTAATCAGTCCTTAGGTAGCGTTCAATTGATGATGAACTCCGGAAATAATTGATGTAGGTATTTTAGTCAGTAATATTATTAACGTCAATGTTAAACGATTTGATCATTGTAATGCATAGTATTGTGGTATTTAATTTTTAACATAACTCATTAACGAAATTACACATGTGTGTAAAGAGACAAAATTTATTGATCGAAGTTTTAAAGTGATATCTGACATAAAATTAGTTACGTGTGCATATATATCTTTAAACAGGTCAATGGGAAAGATTTCAGAACGGTATGTTCTTAAAATCAACATATTTAAAGTTGCGTATTTTACTAGAAGTAAATGGTAGTCAAATGTTGTTTATTATTTGTACATTTGATTATTTGTGTAGATATTTGATTATTTGTGTAGAATAAATGTTGTAAAACGATAGGCATCGATGTAGAAAACAACATTTGAACTAAAGATATTTATTAAGAGGCGCGTAGTTTTTAACACACGAATCAAATTTCATCTATCAGAACACATCGAATTTGAGTGTCAGTTTTAATATAAATTTATGACAAGAAATATTTATTTCAGTTTGAATTTTTTAAAGTTCTGATTCAGCGTATAATTGTTTAATATGTTAATTATGCGTTATCGCTTTAGAATATTGTGAGAACATTAATTTGTTCTTAAGTTCAATATTTCGGTTTGTGTTAAAATGTTAAATAAATTTGCATTAAATAAATAAAATTACAGTAAAATTATACAGTTATATCGCGGGAACAGAAGGGAAGATATATGAAAAACGACGTAACTTTTTAATAATTTTCATACCATTTACTATAAATATTTATTATACCATTTACTGAAAAATTCAGTATTTTTTCATTTGCTGTAGCATTTATCCCAACATTACCATTCAGTTTTACTATTCAGCGAAACTTTTCTGTGCGTGCATGATAAACGTGAATATTCATTTTGAAATTACAGTGTTTCTACTATATTAAGAATGTACTAGATAAATGAAGTTCCGTATAATAATTTTTTCAACGTTATTTTTGATTAAATTTTAATTCCGTTATTTTCAATTCAAATATACTTTATACATATTAAGTATATAAAAGACACACTTAAAAAACTAGTTTATAATATTAACTAATAAATCAGGGTAATTTGTATAAATATGTTATTTTTAGGAACGGTAAGTTAATATTTGTTCGAAGTATTTTTTGAGAAATTAAACAAAAAAAAAAATTCTAACGAAAAAGATTAAAATGTAGCAATCTGCAGTATAAATATCTTTTGTGGTAGATCTCAAAATATAAATTATTACATCGTGTTTTCTAAAACAAAGTTATATAATATTTTTTAAAATTAGAAGGCGCAAAACTATTGTTCATTATTGATCTTCGATTTATTTATAAATTTAGAATTTGAAACGGATGTGTATAAAATATTTAATGAAATTATTGAAAAATAAAAATTGTTGTCATTAATTTTTCTCTCGAATTCAAATATATTCGGGGAAAAATATTGAAACTCATCAAAATTGTACAAATAAATAAAAGTATGTAGAAAAATTATCGAATTAAAAAATAAGTATTGTTTAATTGCAATTATACGACAAATATAATAAATAACAGAATAAATATATTAATGCTTTTCTCTTAACTGGAAAATTCTAAATTTCCACAAATTGAATTTATATTCATTTAAATTTAAATATCATACTTTCATAATTTTCGTGATAATTTTCTCAACTTTTGATATTATCTATTGTATTAGTATTGTTATTATATTATTTCGCAAACGAATAACGAAATTTACTTCATTTTAAATAACAAATTTTACCAAGCTAAATCTTTACTGATTGTGATATTCATAATCATGTTATTAAAACATATTCGAGAAAAAGCTATCGAAGATTTGTATGATTATTATGTGTACCATCAATAGTACATCAAAAGGTGAAAATGATAATGATATGCTTGACGCAAAAAGCAAAGCTTTACCGCACACAACGAAAACGGTTACCTATTTTTATACAATGAGAAGAAAGTTAATAGTTATGAATATTTGTAGTAACAAATACAAGTGGAAATAAAAGTTTATTTTAATTTAACACAAACATATGATTTTTATGAAAAAACTCCAAATTTGTCTAAATTAAATATTCAGTGCACAATAAGAAGAATCAATTTAAAAGCGATACTTTCCAATAAGAAAGATGCCATGCAACATGTATTATAAAGTTTGTCAGTATTAGCTTCATGAATGCGAAGTATTATTTGTTCATGTACGCAAATTTCAAAAATGTTGAATAAATGTTATTATAATGTTCTATATTTTAATATCATCCTATTCCACGTCATGCATTTCTACTGATGCGTGTAACGCAGTACGATATATTTTCAAAATAAAGTTTTATTTTTGCCACTTTTAATATAAGTTTTAATTTTCAGTTACTTCTGTATAAAAGTAATCTGTGATTTAGCATACTTTGTGAATAATACAGATTACTAAATGCATCGCGACTTTTTTATTTTGTAAGTGGATTTGTACTTTATTAAAAACTTACAACTCAATTTACAGTAGACATGAAAATAAAGTGATAGTACGAAAGGCGTTCAATAATTCCTTAGAAAAAGAGGGAAAAATAAATTAATTTTTCGCAGATTTGTTTTTTTTTTTTTTTATTTCAAAATAATCAACCTCTTGATGGATACAGCTGAAACGTTAACTGTGATTTATTGATGGACGATGGTTACTGAATGCAAATCTTTTTCAATAGTACGAGCATCATATGTTGGATTTTCTAAGGACTTATTCGCCCCATTTACATTATTCAAATCCCCTACTAGAAGCTATTTTAATTAAAATTTTTTACTCTAATTAATGTGAAACTCTCATTTATACAATTATCAAAATCTGTTTTTTATGCTAAAAATGAATTATATTAAAAATGATTTCTAAAATAATAAACATGGTGTGGATTTTAAAATATTACATATATTTTTTATTGTGTCATAATTTATATAATATAATTGAAAATGAATGCTATATATGTGTATTGAGAGGGGGAGGTCTTATTAATCATCATTATTGTTCAAGAACTAAAAAAATTAACTTCGTTTATTTGGATTTGAATTTAAATATTTTCTCTTAAGAACGCGTATAAAAATATATTGTTTAAATATGGAATATACATTTTATTTTGTAATATTGTGCTGAAATTTTTTAGATGAAAATATAACAATTTATTTAATAAATGTATTTATATATATTTTTTTGCAAAAGAATTGTTTTCTCTTATATGAAAAAAAATTTCGATTCTGAATCAAAATATATTCGGTGCTAAATTTATGTAGACAATGGAATGAACGATATATACATATAACAGAAACAGAGTAGGGAAAAGTCATGTGATCCTTCGTTTCATCTTTCTTACTAACCCAAATTCATATCGTTTATGTCATTGTCTATGCAAATTCAGCATTGAACGTGTTTATTCAACATCGAGATATTTTTCATTGTTAGAATTTAAAAAAAAAAATAACAATGACTGTCTTTATATTGTTTACTGAGTTTTGTTTTAAATTTATTTCAAATTTCAGGTTAAAATTGTTCGATGTCATTTGAAGAGGCTTATCCATTACATAGTCTAATAAAATGTCATTTAATTTGAACATTGTACATTGTTGTTTTGATTATTTATTAATTGAGCTCAGTAAAATATTTTTTATGAATATTTTCTTATCTCATAATTTATTCATAGAATCACATAAAGATTTTGAGATTTAAACAAGAATAATTTTTTCAGTCATAATTCTCAACGGACTCTATAAATCTGCGCAAAAAAGATGCAGTTTTAAAATTTGTTCTTGTAAATTGTTATGCAGCGATATTTAATAAAAAGTTTTTAAAGGATTCTTTTTAATCAGTTCGTAAGTGTGTTTCCGTCTAAATGAAGTTAATTAACTTAATTTAAAGCATATCAAAGTCTAAGTTCTATGAAGTTAATACCTTTTAAATTATATGAATGTTTCAGTACTGTGCATTTTGCATTTTATTTTAAAGTTTTTTATTTTTGTCAAATTACGTAACACCATATTCTTTTATAGTTCAACGTAATGTAATTTTGACATTATTTGTTTACTAGGCATAATATGTATTGAATAATAAAATATATGTACACGAGAAAACAATTTTAGCGTAATCACGAAAAATAATAATAAGACTTGAACCGGAATATTTACCGGGTGTGGAAGTATTTTTATGTCTGTATTTATGACAGATGTTACATGAACGTAATATTACACTAAGAAATTGAATTATGACAGTTGGAATATTTATTTTATTGATCTTATAATAAAAAGAAACATCCAGAAACTACTGTACAACTGTTGATAGTTCAATTTTCCTCACAAGTTTATGAAAGTGACACGGTACAGTGTTTGTTTAATTGCAAATAACGTAACGTGCTAAATAACATAATTACACATCAGTGTGAATAAATTTTATCTAAAATAATTTATTTATATTACAATTCTCTAATCATAGTACTGTGATTTAATTTATTTTATAATTATAACAATGAAATTTAATATAATAAATTGTATTATATGATACTTTAGGACACTTATTTTTACGTAACGCATTGTATTATACATGCATTTTATTTTATCTTTTTTATTATTGGTGCACAGTTTTATTTCAAAATTATATTTGCTTATTTACTTTATCTTGTCTAAAGGATTAGATATATTTACGTGTAAAGGCACCAGGTGTATAAGACACTGACAATTTTTCATTTAACTTGCATAGTTCAGTATTCTAACACGAGCATGTTTCCACACACCAGTATCAATTTCACTGGTTTTAATAATCTTAATAAAACTGTTCCCGCCTGGTAACAATTTTAGTTAAAGATTCCACGACTAATGAAAACTATGGAAAAATTGATGGTACTTATGATGAAATTTAAATCAAAACGTTCGTCAGACTGGGTTATTAAATAATAATTCTGGTACATTTGGATTATGAAAAAAATGTTTCGTGATAAATAAACGTATTCATATTTCTAATACGTCTTTGTAAGATTTTTCAATAAACAAAGCTTGAGTTATATGTATGTAATGTATTTAAAGAATATATTTTGTAATGCTTATTCTCAAAAATGTCATGGTTATTATTATATTTTAATTTATTTAATTAATATCCATAAAATGGAATTTAAATTAATATTTGAATGAGAAATTTAAATTAATACAGGACGAAATTAAAATGAAATGAAAAATGTAATGTTGAAGTTCGAAAATCTTTGCGAAGAAGCAAGGAAACCTTACTAATTGCAAAAACCCTAACTTTAATGCAACAAAATATTACCCTTCAAGATTGAAAGTTTCCGTGATTCAATTTGTTTTTTTACAATCTTTTTAATTTAAACCGTAATAACAAACTCGAGATCTCAACTCCTAGAAGGTTAGCAGAGGAGTGACGCTCAAATTTACTGTTGCGAAAATCGCAGTCACCATGGTAACGCACAGTTACGATTGTAGAAAATGTTGAAATAAATTTGACATTGCATAATTATAAGACACATGGTTTCGAGGTAGTGTAAAATACAGTACTTTTGAAGATATTTAATAAGGTATATCTATTCTATTGCATAAAAAATTCCATTATAAAAACATTCACATTGTTAACATAATCCTAAAAGCAATAATTATCCTGATTCTTTTATTAATTAATATTTATTACAGAGTTTTAAAAGACTTTTAACAAATTATACAATTGGTGTAAATTATAATATCCCTATAGTTTACACCAATTTTTTTAATAAAAATAATTGAAATACACACTCACCATACTATCAAAATATAATACATAAATTAATCCTTTTGTTCAAATCATACAACATTGATATTACAAATAAAGTAATATAAAAATATGGTATTGTTAGGGTTTGAACTCAACTAACGGTTGTAATAAAGGAGGGCAGACAGACACTGACCTACCTTTATTACTTGTTAATATATAACAATTATGAATAATTGTGAAACTATTATGAATAGAACAATACAAAAGCACTATATCGTCTCGTATAGACAATGTTAATTTGGTTTGATTTTTGAGACCTACGCATTTCTCTGTTAGTAATTTTAATTTAACACTTAATCAAAAAAAGTATTACAGTTTAGTTTATACTATTTTATAATAAATACTAAAAAAAGTACACAATTCAATAATCATATAACAGAGAATCAGAAAAAAATAAAAACAAACGCTTTGATTACATTTAATCCAGTGACTTTTTCATTTGCCAAAAAGTGCATGTTATATACAATTACAAATAATAATTTCAATAAATCGTTGAAAAACAAATAAACGAACACAAAAGAACGCTGATAAATATTCAGCGACCAATTTATTAATGAAAGGAGATATCCGAAGATTAATTCTACAAATCCTAAAAAAAAAAAACAAAATAACTAGCTTAAAAATAAGAATAAAACTATAATATAAAACAAAAAGAAAAATAAAAAAAAGATTAAGATTTAATGAATAATGTTGACAGCTTTACAATCTTGTAGAAAATTTCATATAAAATACATTACACTTTTTAATTCAAATTTTATTTTAAATCTTATAATACACTTTATTT
>JABFOX010000792.1:0-14914 GCA_022817665.1 Axea sp. ZL-2020
AGTTTATTTTATGCGTTCTATAAATATTTATATTATATCAATAACAGACTAACATTGAACATGATTTGTTAAAATCTCTTCTATTTAGATTTAAGTGAAATCAAATAAATATGAAATGTTAAAGATATGGTGCTGATTTTGTACACAAATAATATTTCCTTTCATATATAAATATATATCATTTAATTACTGGAAAAATGGATTACTTGATAAATAACTATCAAAAAATAATAATCATGATTTTTCAATAATTATTAAAGGCATTATTCTGCATTTAAACATTCATTACTTTTTTTAGAAAAAAATGTGTATTTCAGATACTAAATTAAACATAAAAATAAAACAAGATATGTGAGTTTTGCATGTGCTGTTATATACACATTCGACAAGTTTGAAAAAAACCTTTTATAGTAAAAATGTACATCTAATAAGTGTCATATGATACGTCTGTTACATACCATTGTCTGTTATATCATATGTCAACTATAAATTTATACAACTTTCCCAATAATTATGTGTTATAATTGTTTATTTTCTATGCTTCGTTATAACTGAATAACACATAGTTTATTATTCTTATATACCTTAAAAACTGAATTCTATGAACTGTTTTTATTAAAAATACAACAAATGTAATTCAGTATTATTAAATACATATTAGACAAATCATAATAGAACTAACTAAATTCAAGCTTTTTTATGCCTTCCGAAAAATAATTTTTATCAAATTCTTCAAAATATTTGTTCATCTTAGCAATAGCCTTTCATTCGATGAAAATTTCTTTTTTAAAAATCAATTCTTCATGTTTGGAAAAACATAAAAACCACTAAATTCTAAATTCGACCAATAAAGCGAATAAAGAAGTCATTCGTAATGTCATTCTTGCAATTTTTCGATTGCAGTTGCATTCGAATGAACTGGTGCAGTTTCATGATATACGAGCACGTTTTTCATCACCAGACGCGTCCTCTTTTCTTGCAATACAACTCAAATTGTTGCAGTAATGAGACATAATCTTATAATACTTCTATGACTTTACCGATGGGTGACAAGTAAAAATAAAATAACAAAATAATGGGATGCCTGGGAATGTGGATCAATCATTCCCGTACAGGGATAGTTGATTTGCTCACACGAACCCCCATGGCAATCTGTTCCCGAAGAGGGAACAGTGTCATCGGGGAAAGAAAACCAAACGTCCAAGATGAGAGATTAGAAAGATTTGCGGCGTCAGTTTATTCCCGGTGAGGAGAAGTCGTTGATAGAGAACGATAGATTCATTTCAGTAGTCAAACCCACTAACTCCTGAAGCACCAAAGGAGAGGTGTTGGGTAACAGTTTGATTGTGTATGTATAGTAATCTGATAAACCATTGGAAACTAGTTGTTGAGTAGCAGCCTGAGTGGTTCATCTCCAACGGGCTAGATTTCGAAATGATGATCTTATTTGTATAATGTAATTTTTTTTATTGCTAATTTCTTTAAATTGTTATTTTAATTGATGTATTAATTACATTATTTGTATTCTAATATATTTTCATATTTTTTTTATAAATTACTTTTTTGTTGATAAATGACACACAGACAAACATTGCTCTTAGTAATATTAAAATTTTATTTTGGATATTTTTTCGTATAATACTTATTTTTCAAGATAATTTCAAAATTTGTAATTCAATCATAAGTTGAATTTGTAATTCAATCAGAACTTTTGTGAAATATTCATATTTTAAGATTATTTATATAGCTATAGAAATATTTGTTGAAAGAAATGGGGAAAAAATATATAAAAATGTGTATAAATAAGTGTTTCAACTTATGTGTAGTATTTTTAACATTGCAATAAGATGTAAAATTTGTTGATCTAGAAAAACCTCTTCTAATTTTATTGTGATGTCTTATCATTATTGTAAATTATTTGAACATTTGATGATATATTCTATACTAGCAATTTGTTAATAAATTAATAAAACAGTCATATTAATAATACAAAACTAGTATGCTTACACACAAGATATTTTTACAATTATAATATTCTTATCCTTAATTTTTTTCCGTTTTCCTTTCTTTTATCTGTATTACTCATAAGATTTGAAATCATAATTTTAATTATTTAATTATCAATAAATCATTGAATTAATGTTTGTATCATTTATTATCAAAGTACGTATACACAGTGTTATTTCAAATTATACAAAGAGTTTGCTTAAATATATAATAATTTATTGTCATAATATCTTACTCAATTCGCGAAAACTTAACGCATTTATGGTCTCATATTTGTAATAAGTTTATGAACTAAATAGTTTTGTCAATTATTTTTACTTTGTACTTATTCTAACTCTGTGTATTATAATTTTATATCTTTTTTAAGCAAAATGATACGTTATTTTATAATCAATAATAAACTTTTTTAGTTTCTTTTAAATCTGTAGAAAGCAGAAATATGTTCTTGTCAGCATTACATAGTCTCCTTAAAAATGTACTAAAATACATCTTCTAATAGATGAAATGTAGGCAAAATGGATGAGGATATATATAATAATGCTTGAATATGCACACGTGGGTTTCAACGCATTATTACACATGTGTGACATTAACACATTCTTGTATATGTATACGTTGGATGATTTACGAATATTTTGAAGAATGATAAACTTATATAATGATGTTGAATTTATGAAAATATTTTTAATTTGTAACTCGACTTCATAAACGAAATAATTTATTATGATTTAATTATCCGCTCCATTTTCCTACCATAATTATATTATTTCTACGTAATGTACTTTAAAACTTTTAAAATATACTAGAATCAATATAATTAAAAGCATTAAATTTAACGAATGACAAAAATGTTTAATTTTTTTCACCTCACCAATATAAATTTGATTAGAATAGCATAAAAATCATTGAGAGAAACTTACATAAGCGCCAACCTACACGAAATACTTCATATTAACATTACTCCATTGACTATCAACATACAAAGTGACATTATTAAACTCAGCAACACCCACAATCCATTATTTTAATTAACATTTTGTATTTATTTATTTTTCCTTTAATAATTGATTATAGTTTCTGTGCATATATAAACAATTTTGTATAATTTCTTGGTTTTCATTAGTTTTAATTACTCTCTCTGTTCTTTTTAAATAACTTGATATTTTGAAGTTCCTTCACTTTCTTTAATTTATTCATAGATTAATGAGATTCAGTTTTCTTAATTATATATTATTGTTACATATGTACCATTTATGTATTACTTTAATGCCAAATCGAAGAAAGCTATGATTCATTATGATTTGTTGCGAATTCTAAAAAAATATCTAGAATTGTTATAAATTACATTTTATTTTATAAACACCATAATACTACAATAAAGATTTATATAATAATATTTTTTTGATTTATAAATTTTAATACTGATTAATATAATGTGTATGTATCAATTTTTTACATATTACTTAAATGAATCAAAAGCAAAAATTGTTATCTTTTCGTTTGTTTTCATAAATTCTTCACATAATTCATCAAACAATTTTTAATATTGAATTATTTATACATTTTTATATTGCATTTATTTGTAATATGTAGAATACTCTCGTATAAATTGTCATAGCGAATACTTTCAATTTCTTATTACATACATTCTAGCTCATAAGTATTTCAATAACCAATATTTTGGTTACCAAAGTTTGAAAAGTAGAGACATAAATCCCAAGCATTCATAACAATGCAAATGTTTTCACAGAAAACGAGATATTTTAATAAAATATATACCCGTTCATTATTTATTTATTAACATTAATATAAGAAAAATATTATACTGATACTATTGTAAGTAAAAGCACAATAAAAAATTTATTCGCCCAAATACTTATAAAAGTTACTGTAATTAGTGCATATTGCATTCAAATTCACTTTTTTATTATGTACACTTTTATCCATGTATTACTGATAAGTTTAAATTAATAATAATAATAATAATAATAATTTAAATTAATAATAAGTTTTCATTAGTTTAAAATGTGATAATCTATGTTTTTTTTATTTTTCTTTTAAATTACATTAATTTCATTATTTAAAATCTGATCATAATTATAATTATTTATTTGTAAATAATATAATTTATTTTTATTACTTTTCAAATTTTGTGTGAATTTGTGTTTAATAACTACGAAGGAATTAGTAATTTTAATTATATTTTATGAAATGCCTCATCATCGAATTTACGAGGGTCTTTGAAGTAATATAACTTAAATCTAAAATAAATAAAGTTATTATTTTATTAAATGCTAACTAAATAAAAGAAAAAGATTAACTATTGAAAATGTTTTACGGAAGTTTTATTTTTTATTCGTTTTTTTTTTATTCTAAGATCTATGTACAGACTAGTCAATGACACTAGATTATAAAACTTAATTAAATAAAACATTGTCTAGATACTGAAATTTTTACTAATATACATTTGCTTTCGCCCCAGCAGCTTTAAGAAAGCTTTTAGAAATTTGACTTTCTAAAATTCAACAAAACTGGTTAAAATTCTTATTTAGAAAGATGCCTTTCTACACTATATTTTTCGGCATGAATATGCTATAGAGAAATATAAACTTTACTTTATTAAGAGAATTAAAATTAATGATCAATCATAACAAATTTATTGCTAAATTTACCAAATTTGTTAACAAATCAAATGTATAGCTTTAAATTATAGAAGCTGACTTTACTTATAGTTAGTCTTTTTAAAGTAAAAATTAGAACACCGATATAGTTCATGCGACTTCGATGCGTGATAAATTCATACTACCTTAAATAAAGTATTCAGATCTAAATAAAACAATAAACAGTAAAGCAGTAACGTAACGATGTTTGAAAAGTGCAAGAATAAGCACATGCATAAACTAAGAATGGCCCCATTATTCCATAATTATTAAATTCGTTTTAGTGGCATAAATAGGTAGCTTGTTGTCTGGAATAGTGCCAGAAATAGTTTGAACTGTATTTAATACGCAAACATCATGTGCAATGTCAATGCACGAAAATTCAATGATTAATGCGAGAATGCGCGTGAAATGTAAAACCAATGTAACGCGTTGCGGATTAAACAACAGATATGTGCATTGGCAATCCGGGTAAACAGTGTTCAGAAGCTACAGATGCACTCTTCACATTGCGGGTGAATTACCTTTCCTGGTTATCGTGCTGCACGAAATACCGCAAGAACGCGACATCGCGAAAGTACATTTATTTTATACAAATAAATTCAAGCATGTATATAATAGCGCACTTCCATACATGCAAACAACACATACTAAAGTAATAGCCATGACACCAATATCCAGGGCACTGTTCTACATTACGTTTTCGTACTCATCGACTGGTCTACATAACTGTCTGGTCTATTTCAAACCGATTGTTCAATTTTACAACTATGTCCGTTGAATTGCTTTTTCATTTTAATTAATTTTAATTCAGTTCAGGTTCTTTTCTTTAACAAATAATAAGCAATGATTTATAACGTGTTTAAAGTTCATAATTGGTAAAATTCATACAGCAAAATGTAACTAAGATTTTATACATTTCACAATGTTTATAGCACATTTATTATTCAGTAACTAATTACTAATATCTACAAGTGATAACTAACCGAACTTACGACATTACAATAATATTTACATACGAGTTTATATAGAAACGTAAATTTATCGTATGTCAGATTTTCTGTACTTGGTATGTGTAATAAAAACACCAGTATTGCAAGAATTCATAAATGATTCGTATTATAACTACAATGATTGTCTTTTATCATCGGATAGCACAAGCGTGTTTATCGTAAAATCTATAATAATTTTTACTGCAAAACATGAAATCTAATGATGGTAGTTCAGATGTAATACAGTTATGAATCACTTGTTAATATCATAAAGTCTTAAACTATAATTGTAACAGACTGTGGATTATAAAATGTAACAGCCAGCAAAAATCAATTATTTCTTTAAAATGACCAATGACACCTAATTATTCAGTTTATAGTTTATGAATTGTTACTTTAACCAACTAGAACTGAATTTTCAATAGTCTACTTATTGCAGCGTAACAAAACATAAACCTATCAAACCATCATCTGGACGTTTATTAAGTGTTTTAAGCATTTTCTTACTACCTACCTAATGTTTGAACCCGTTTATGTTCTGTGTAAGATGTTTTATAGATGTATATTCTTAAAACTATCACAAATATACTAGAAAAAGAATTATTAAGAGGCTCTTCTTTAATTATAATATTTGACCACATAGTTGTACAATATACTTAAAATTTAAACAATACGTAAAGTATAAAAATAAATTGCAGATTTACGTAATTTCTAAAAAATTATAAACAGCTCAACATACATTTTTTGGAACAGTATCTACAATTGACAATATCTTCGAAACAAGCTACAAAAGGATATTTCTTTTAACTTCACAGTGCCATCTTCAATTATTTAAAATTCGTTCATGCAATCTCTAATAATTATATTGAGTACAATAATTTATTGATCCAATTAAATGTTACCAATCTCATTTTAATACAAAAGACAACAAACTTATCGAATTGTTACAGTACTAATTATGAAATAATCAGATAAATGTAATGGATGGAAAACAAAAATTTAAAACTGTTTTTATGTTTTTAACAAAACTTATGAAAATTGTATTAAATGAAAAAAACATTTTTACGAATCTTCACATGAACGCCTCGAACGTCAGAAAGCGAATATACCTGCACAGTCGTTTATCTTAAATCGATGCAATCGATCATGGTAACAGATATTAAAGAGCGCAGAATTTTAACTTTAAAATCTAACAATGCTAAATCATTCTCACCCCTTAGAACATAAATTTCAACTCAATGCGATTTTAGTAAAATTCTCCAAATAAATATTAAATTTTATTTTGAATTCAATTTTTTATACGTTTAATTGGAACAAAATATCTTCTAATACTCGTTTACATTTAAAGAGTTTAGTAACAATGCGCAAGGTATTGGAGAAAGTAGTATTCATTATATTATCCATTTGTGTCATAAGTGTGTAATACTTCTGTAAAGTGTAAATTCTTACGTTATACTTCTGGTTACAATACATAGATTCTTCTTTGTTACTTTCATTGCTGTGTTTTAAAAGTCTAAAGATCAAGGGAGTAGTTTTAATATAAAAGTAATTCTTTGTATAGTCAGATTCATACTTCTGAAATTGTTTTTATTTGTTTATAAATTAATTTTATTTTATTGCCTTTATTGGCTCGCAAACACATGAATACCATTCTTCCCGGTTTTGTGCCAATTTTGTCTACGATATATCCCCGGTTTTTTCTTAAAAACTTTATATTTCACGCAGCTCACGTGCTGCGCTGAGGAGAGTTGTAGCGTTAGAGCAAAATGTAGGACTTACTCCCCTTCTATTTGCAAATTTATGTAACGTTAATATGAAGCGTTTGGTAGACAATTCACTTAGAAATTCAACAAAAACTGCCTTTGTTATAAAGAAAACGAATCCACCGTTTGTAATACCTCTTTTCCGAATTTCTCTTACTGGCAGTAGACCATTAGATTCCACATCATGAATTTCAAAACAGTTTGGCAAATTGTTGCAACTTTGAATGTATACTTTGTCCGTCTTAATGTTTGTATGCCATACAAATTACAGAAAATTGACTTAACCGCTTATATATCCAGCTACGATTTTGAAATGAATCGTGAACGATAATGCTCTACATAACAGAAGCTGGAATTACACGCGAAAAATATTATGCCATCAATGTGGTAGAATTACGAGGGTATTTTTTATTGCAAGCTTTTATCATTTCAAGGACAACATATTCAAATACATACTGCTCTCAATTAACGAAATCGAACGAACTTATTTGCCAACCGAATGTAAGAATTGTTTGAGAAATATTACTTGTGTAGACGTTTCTTTATAACCTTAATAATTTCAACTTTTTAATGGATTCACAGAATATTTTCCGTCGATCAAACAATGTAGGAATTTTGTGATCCTCTCTTACATCAAACTTCCATAATTCTTATATGATAAACTTAGCTAATCATATTATTAAAATAAGACTAATACAATCCGTACAATCATACAATAAACAAATTGTGAATAAATTTTTTCTTTTGTATAACATTGTCGGCATAAATCTAAGAAAAATTATATTGAAAAATAAGGCACGGCTCTAAATCATACCTAACATCTTATATCTAACACTTGAAAATTGATGATCAATGAAGCCTCACATTTGTTTATAGTACACAACTGCTGCAAGACAAAATGTACATTGGTCCTTCATTTCATCCGTCGTCTGTGTTGTAACAAGAATTTTGAGTTTAATAACAACAACATTATTTATTCATAATTTAGAAAAACGTAATTTTTTGAATACATATTGTAAACATAAACATAAAATTAAAAAAAATCTTTGAAAAAATGTTTTACATAAATAACATAAATCTTATGTAAATTGATTTTATAATCAATGGTTCTTATGATATACCACAAATAAAATTATCAAAATCCCATCAAAAGAATATTAAAATACTATACGATGTTAAATATACATGGCAATAACATTTAAAACGAATAAAAAGTTTACAAATATTTCGTCTTATTTTTGTACTTGTTTCTGAAAAACTTCAATAATTTTGTTCAAGTATTTAATTTCTTATAGAATCTTGATTTTGCCGAAATTTCAAAATGTGTTTAAAAAAAAAAATTATAAATATGAAAATAATTTACACAAAATTAAATGATTAAAATTTATTTTCAGTAGTTAGTTATATATTTTTTAAAAGAAATCATATTATTAATGTATTTGACATGTTATGTAATAACATTTATAAAGTAAAATCTGAATTTTTGGCACTAAGATCTTACAATTATAATGCTGCAAATTCTACAAAATATTTATCTCGCCATAAAAATATTTTCCAACGGATGTTGCATTTTTGACTGTTAAATGAAATGTTTTAAATAATAAAATGTTATATTCGTGGAAATAATACCATCATTTTAGATTTAAAACAAATTATCCACTACATTAGTTTCAGTACATCGGTATAGTAATTAAACTTATCGTAACTGGATTATTTTTAAATGTTAGTATCGATGTATCAAATCAATAACGATTCACGCAATATAACTTAATAATCAAAAACACAATTTTTAAATAATACACACTTTTTGATTCTTTGTTATCTTATACGATTCAACGTGTAGCTCATAAAATTTCATTTGTCTCTATTAACTGTTTTATGTAGAATGCAAAATTATATTTAAATAATAATAAGTTATAATTTGCATCTTAATCAAAGCTTGTACTCAAAGCTCGAAGCACTGGATTTAAATTAAAAGTATAATAAAAACGACACTGTTATCAGACAAATCATGAAAACCGTATTTGTACTATCATTTTAATTAGTAGAAAAAGTATCACATTGTTTAGCTTATGATATTCATTAAACCTGTAAACTTGAGTTCGCACAAATTTCAATTTTATTTAGCTTATAATTATTTAAATGAAAATATTGAAAGGATAAATGTTGTTCATTCACAAGAACTTCAGTAAACATTTTAATACATTGTTCGGCCTACTTAAATTTACAAAACAACTAGTATGTGCAATGGAACATTGATTAAATTTATAAAATTGGTCATTTTATATTCGTTGCCATAGTAAAATAAAACAATACAAAGTAGCCATTTTTTAACTATTCGATTATATTAACAGAATTCATCATATAGCGTTAAAGATGCAAAAGTAGTAATTTTTATATATTCATATACATAATTACAGTAAAACTTTTCAAGAGAAGCGTCATGCAGTTGTAGTGAAGAAAGTTGCACTAGAATATGACTTTTATAATTATATATTTTGAATAGAATATAATGCGTAGGTGAATGCTTTCATATGGTGAAAATTCATTGGTACACTAGCATGTACAATTTCAGAGTTTGTTGTTGTTGTTTTTATGATTTATTAATTATATTATTTAATTATTATTAAAGCTCAAAAAATCGTTAATGTATGAAATTGAAGACGAAATACTACATTTAATTTGTTCTTTGGAAATATAATGTACAAATATTTAACATTGCCTCTTAAAGAAAAATATGTTACATTTTTCACGGGAATTTTGTACTATAAAAATACGAAGAAAACAACAGTACTGACTATACTTCTATTTTTGGTAAATTGAATGTACAAATAATTTTAAAAATGTATTACTTATTAATTTATTTTAAAACGGTAGTTTAATTTCAACGGAATATTGTATCAATATTTCCCATAAATTTATGGTGAGTGACATATTATGTTGTATATCTATTTATATTATTTTATAATTTAAATCTAGGTTATTCCACACCCCAAAAGAAAACGGTGTAATTTTTCGATAAAAATTATATGTCTAAATTAAACAAAAATATAACACAAAAAATTAAAATCTAGTTACAATTAAGTTTAACTGAATATTTTGATTATAATAATCAATACATAAAAATCCATAAAAGCTAATTATAAAACTGTATTTAAATTAAAATAATATAATTAAATGTAATTATTTTTATTTATCAAAAAAAAATGAATTACAAATGTCATTTTTACAATTATAATTATAATATATAATTAAGAGAGAAAAATATGAATTTAAAAAGCATTTACATCTTGGAAGTGTTACTATTAAATTCATTATTGTAATAATTTAGTACTCATTTGAAAATGTTAATAGCAATTATCATTTATTGAGAATAGTCAAATTAAATAATTTATCATTTAAAACATGCTTTATAGGTGATTCAATTTGTTTATATCGTGACCAAGTGTATAATGGTTACGAAATCCTGTTAAAACTAGAAATACAATTGCTTTGCGAGCGATGCAGTTGCATCTTGAACAAGTGTTCGATAACCGTGGTGGAAAGGCTGATGGCCTCAAGCACGAAAGTAGGCCAGTACTAGAATCCCTAGAGCAACGCGTTGTAACTTCCCTAAACAGTCACAACTGTCTACGTACCAACCACCTACCTAACTTACCTGCTCTACAATTCATTTGCGTATCATCAGTGTGGATTATAATTAATAAAATAATTTCATAAAATTATAAATCATTATTTTTTCGGTCTTGAATACTTGACTTATTCTTTTTTACGTAAATTTTATTGAATTAAATTTCAACTAACATTGTTATTAACATTATGAGTGCTGGAATATTATACGGATTCATATAATACAAATAAACACATATGCAAATATATACATATTATTTAGAACAAAATTTAAACTTGCAGATTATTAGTTTAAAATGTTATGAATGAAATTAAAATATGTTTCGTTATTAAATTAAACACTAATATACTGCCCTAACGTAATAACAAATTTATCTGAAAAATAGCATTAAGATTCAGTTAAACATGTGAGGTCATTATTTCATAAAATCTTAAGATAGGCGTAACGGATTTTGTTCAAGATTTCTTGAGAATTAGAAGGTGTATTATAATAAAAACAATTTAATAATATGAGAAAATCTATGAAATCTGTTGAAATCGCATTACAAACTGTGAAATATCGAATAAAAATGTACAAACAAATCTTACTAAAATTGAATAATAAATATGTTTCCATAGAAACAGCTATTTAATGATCAAATTTTGTCAATTTTAATAACCATTTTCGGTTCTAAATGAACAATTTGAATATAAGTTTTATTTTTTATTCTAATAATAATTAAATACTATTTATTTGTTTTGCTTCGAAGTATAATTCCAAGTTTTAAGATGAATATTCTTTTGAATAGGAATATATTTGCAAAAAAATTATTATAGCATAAGATGAGGTAAAAGACAAAAAAATATAATTTCCATCTCATTTTAAGGACGTAAAAATCTTCAGTATAGAAGTAGTATAAATTATATATAATATTGTAATTCATTATATATTATAATATTATAATTCATCTTTTTAAACTGAAAAAATAGTAAATATTGATTTTGAAATGCATGATTTTTTTATAATTTTTCCATTTTCGATTTTAACTAAGTTGAACTATAAACTATAAAAAATAAAACAACTTAATTTTATTCTTATTTTTTTTATAAATACGACTTTTATTCATTAGCAACTAAATTAAAAAAAAAACATAGCTCTTGTTTAAAACACAAATGTAATAATGTAAACATTATTTTTCATGATTATAAAAGTCATTAAATTGGACATTAAAAAATTATCATGTAATACAATTACAGAATATAATGAGAAAATAAATACATATGAATTTGATAATTTTTTTATAACAATTTTGTTTTATTCTCAAACTAAACAATAAATCATGCATGCTAATTCTCTTTTTATGCAAATATAAAATATTTAATAAACCGCAACAATTATTTACTGTTTTAAATATTCAAAAGTTATTTAGTAATTTTATTAAAAAATGAAGAAAACTTAGAAAAAGAAGGTATTTTTGTTTATAGAAAAACAAAATTTGTATAGTTTTATTTTTCTTTAATATCCATTAACTGCGTATTTATTACTTTTATAAAAGTACAAATAATTTAACTGGAAATTTATTTTTTTTTCCGTTTTACAAACTGAACTCCTTCGTAAACCATAATTCAAAATTGTTAATTGCGTTATATTTTAATTTTGAATCCAACATATACATCGTGCTACTTTTTCATACATAGCCTCATTCCATTCCGGAAATTCTTCATGAACAACATTAATAAAAATACGTTTCACATTATTACAATTATTTCTCTGCAATTAGAATAGTTTGTCGTTGTTTGGCAAATTGTATAGAATATTAAATTTATAAAAATTATAAAATTTGATTAAAAAATGTATTATTAAAGTCTTTTTTATTTATTAAATTCAAGGAATTGTTAATTTTGATTTGATTTGAAAATTTTAATCACTACTATTTAAATTTTATTAATGTTATGACAGTTTGAAAAAGTATTAATAATTAATAAATTCCAACTAAATGAATATAGATTTAAGTAGATTAAATTGATTTAATCCGATTTTTATTTGAAAAAAAAGAAATAAAAATAAAAAATTTAATACAAATAAATATAATTTTAATGTATATTTATTTATTTATTTTTTTATTATTAAGTAAGTTATTAAAAACTATAATATATTATATATTATATAATATATATAATATATATAATATATATAATATATATAATAATAATATAATAAGACGAAATTGCATTTTTCTACATTCTGAAACTCCACAATTATTTTACAGTTTAATGGCATATAATTTAGGTACATATATTTAAACAAACATACAATACTATTAATGAAATTCAAATTAAAATAGAAAATTAAATAAAAATTCACCAAGTAAACAGACGATCAATATAAGTCAAGAGAAGCGATGATAAAAATGAGGCTGTGATTTATAAAAGATTACATTAAAAAACTCGATTTCATAAAAACTCTCGTTATCTAAAACAAAGATTTTATTGATGGTATTATTCACTTCCAAAAAATTATTCTAATTGTTTCATTTGAACAATGTTATTAAGAAAACAATTGAACATTTTGAACAAAAATAAATTATCATTAATATTTCTTCTTTTTTGAAGCGGTACTCCATTGAACTTGTTTTTAATTACAGTATGATCATGATGTGCAATACTTATCGATGTTCAATTTGGATACTAAACAGCTGCTAAACTTTTATTGAATAATTCAATTCGATTGTTTTAATACACCTTTTAATGCAGATGTATGAAAACCAGATTATTGTAGTGTATTTCAGAATCGGATGAACTAATAAATTATACATTAGTAAACAGGTTAAAGGTCTATTTTAAAATTGTACAATTTTCAATTGATATAAACCAGGACTTGTTAATACCATTTCATATAAGTTTCGTAAAACTACCGTTAATTGAAAGTAATACTCCAGGATCTCTAGGTTCACTAGAGAAGATTAAAGGTTCATTGCTTAATGCATATGTAGATTCAAACAGTGGTTTTTTTATGATATAGTATAAAACCTTACATTTACTTAGATTAAGTGATATATAATTATCAGCACACTGCAAAAAATATGTTATTCATTATACGTTGTGTAATCCGGTTATTACAATATGTAATGAAATGTTACATAGGTAATTTAATTTTACGATCAATATAAACGATATGTTTTAGTTATATTTCGTTGGTTTGAAAAAAAAAATTATTCAAAGTAAGAATTTAATAGTTATTTTTGGTTTACAAAACAATAACAGTCCATTACGAACATTTCTACAATGAATTCATTTCTTATTTCTATGAAGTTGATGAAAGAATTAAAAAGTACATGTTAATATACACTCTGAAGTGTAAAAATACATTGGTTTAAAAGACATTAGTTACGTAAAAACAATAGTATTATTATACCTGATGTGTACTATTACGTTATGTATAATGTATTAATATATTTTGACTGTGTTAATGGATTATAAATGTATTTTTCCACCGCATACAACGTGAAACAGCATGTCATTTTATATATTTTTTTTTTTCTGTGCATCAATGTTCAAATTAATTCTCATTATTATTTTATACGAGGAGCATTAAGAAAATAAATTGTTATTTATTAATATTATTAATTTTATCTGGCGTTTCGAAACGTTTACCATCTCATTATCAAAAATTTATACATTATTACTCAATATGTAAATTCAATAACTTATTTCAAAAACAAATATATGTATTCTTGTTAAAAATTAACAATTGTCAGTTCTCTTTGCATTTTCATATATTATCAAAAACTGATTATCAATACAGCGTCTGTATTTATATATATA
Organism: Axea sp. ZL-2020; assembly: GCA_022817665.1. Lineage (NCBI taxonomy): Eukaryota > Metazoa > Arthropoda > Insecta > Hymenoptera > Scelionidae > Axea > Axea sp. ZL-2020. Next base: position 14,857 of record JABFOX010000792.1, read on the forward strand.
CACCGTTGTTTATAAAGAGGTTGTTTACAATTATTGTTATTATTCTTATAATTTTTAA